>JABASF010001622.1:0-20465 GCA_019776145.1 Harlomillsia oculata
CCAGCATAATAAGCAATTTCACTGTTTTTTACCTACTAACCAATAGAGGACAGAGTAGACAAAATAAAAACCACACAGGCATTCACTCAACCATTCATTCATTCTTTTTATGTCTTGATTGCGACTCTTTCAAATCTCAGACAACTTAAACCCAAAAAGCAAACAAAACGATTTTTCGCTTGGCTAAACTATAAAAAGAAGAGTGCGACTCAAAAGCCCGGACCGAGTCAATAACCAACAGAATCCAATAGCTAGAAAATTGCCTAGTTTTCCAGTGAAATCCGCTTTTCTCTCGCTTTTTCAAAAGAAACTCCATCTAAATCCAATTTATTATCGAAACGAGATGAACGAGAAAGGGAAAGTAGAGAAAGTCTAATTTCCCTCGGTCATGTCATAACATTTTCACGGCGAGTGTGAATTTTAATTTTCATTCTCACTCTGACTTTGTCCTTGTCACCTGCGCTTTCCCTTGTTTCTGACTGAGAGCTTGTGCCGAAACTGACTTGATAAAAATTCAATCTAATTTCAATGTCATTTCCGCGCATCTACTATCTGCATATTATATACTTTCTCTGTAATTTCCCCATCTGTTTTATCTCTACAGTGCTCAATTGTCTCAAAAATCTCACCTTCACCTCATGCTAACCCGTTCACGGTGTTCACGGTCATATTGACATTTTGGTTTATTACATTTTACCACATTTGTATCCAAATTGTCAAGTCACCAGATGGTCACATGTGCACCAAAAGCCATTTCCGATCCTGAAAATTGCAAAAAATTGTAAATGACGAACCTGAAATCGTTGATACTCCAAAGGATCGTGCGTCTCTGGGTTTGCAAATGCACAGCAGTGATACGCCCAAGTCAACGATGCTTCTTTTAAGTGCTGCAAAATATTCCAATAAGAAATTCCATTTAATTACGTTTTGTTTTGTCATTTTGTTATAAAATTGATTGTTATGAAGAACGAACAACGAAGTAAAAAGGCAATAAATATAGAAGTCTTTATTATTCAACATTTCATATCTTAGGGAATGAGCACATTCAGCACTGGCTTCTGAGAAATTCTTTGTTAGATGTTCGTGACGAAAAATGATGTCAAAGAGATTCATGTTCAGAAATTTCAATTTTTTTTCAATTTGTGATATATTGATAATCAAAATGAGACTTTGACAAAATTATGATCCTGATTGTTATTACTACGTACATTCTATTCTTTGTAATCTGTCAAGTGCTGGTTTTTGAATTGCTTTTCAAATGACCGAAGATCAAAGGGACAACGATTATTAGAATTCGTCGGACGTCGCAAGTCGCAATAGTCGAAAATGCGTCACAAACTCGGTCTCATTTCATATTTCAGCCAAAAGAACAAAGACAACAAATCAGACTGGATTTGAAGATAACCCTTTAGCCGTATCATACTGGACGTAACACGTAACATATTGTAATATGAATTCGTATTCCGTTATGTTATGCAAATTCTCGTAAGGATATTATTTTTCTGTTTATGTCTGCTCGCCAAAAAAAAGTTAAAATTTCCATTTCCAGGGAATTACTTTTACCATTCCATTTGCTTTTCGCTTTTTGAAACGACTGGTATTATTAGAAAGGCGCATTAATATTGATGTGGAAAGGTACTGTACGAAACGGAAATCGCCTTACCTGAAAATGATACACTGAAGGAATGAAATGAAGCGTGGGCACCCTTTCCAATCTCAAACTTTCAATGTGTTTCAAACCTTCCGTGGGTAAATGAGTAATAGCCGTCTCAGAAAGGTCACTGTAACCACAAAAAATTTGAAAATCTGAATTTCAAACTTTCATTTCTTGTGAAAATAAAGGTTGAAACACCGCCGAGACAAGTCATTTATAATAGAAGTCACTTTATGCAGGCTGGAAAATAAGTGGAAACCTGGAAACTGTGCTGCATTCATTCAGGAAAGTTTATCATTGTAGGAAATGTTTAAACAGTAGCTTACATTTGACGTAGACTGTCAATTCCTTTGAAACAAGTTGGATGAAGAAACCTCAACTTCCGATTCCCTGTGAGAGTTCTACGGAAAACAAAGAAGGCCGGGTGAAAAGCAAACCACATTGAATGAGCATGAGACTACCGAACCGACTACCTTTACGTTTTCTGGACTTAATTAGGTTTACAGCTTAATAAAAAGCCCTTTCACTCTACAAATTCCATGGATGCTCAACATTTTAGTATAATTTGGTTGTTTGAATGTCCCAGGCAGTCTCATGAATTTGAGATTTTAGTGGAAATTACTAACTAAATTCATTACTGGCTTAATCTCATTTGAATTTGTTCTTTTTGGAACACAAAATGCTATTTTAATAACATTATTGAATGTTCTATGCAAAATTTGTGTAGACAAATCCATGAAAAATGGGGTATTCACTTACAGTCTTGCGATCGTTGCGCCTTCAAAAGTCGACGGACCCAATTCCACCAGACTGTTGTAGCCCAAAGCTCTGGAGACGAAAAAACAGATTTTTAAAAAAAAATAACCAAAAAGTCAGCACGACAAGTAAAAATCATTTCTAGGACATCGTAATTTGGTACGGAACTGATTACTTATGGAGTTATGAATATATGCTACACAATAAAACATGTATTTTTGAACAGGAAACTTACAGATGCTCAACCTTGAGATCCTTAAAGGATCCAGGATTCACTCGAGAAATCTTATTGTTGTCCAAATCTCTGTATTCCAAAAAATGAGATCTCATACAATTTCGAACTACCTTAGGCAATAAAAAAATCCACGAACTGAAAGCGCAAAAAGCCCGAAATCAAGCAACGGAACGTAAAAAAAGGTAGTGCTATCGATTTTGAAAAATGTATGGGCGTAGACGGCATTCTTCCAGACTTTCATTGAGTTTCCTGACATCCTGACTGAGTTTCCTTCGGCTCTTGATAGTCCTAGAACGTGGAATGTAGAAAGTAGAAAAGACACGGGTAATGTGAGACGTCGACTTTGAACGTTCTTTGAATCTATAAGGAAACGAGCATCTGCGACGAAGACTCAGGACGGCAAACACTTTCAGCGAATCATAATATTTACTATCATGTCTCATGCTTCATTATTCTCGCTGCCTTTTTTGAATGTCTCATCCCATCGCAAAAGAATTATGAGAAAAACACGGCTGTTAAAATGCGTTAATGTTTTTGTTTTCTTGAATTCGTAAATGCCAAAGTCATCTTTTGTACCAAAAAACTGGTATTTATAAAAGCACTCAGTATATGAGTGCTAACTAAGAAAATACGCACATAACTAAATTCCCAGCATGCGGAAGTAATCACGCACGCATTTGCCACCCAAGTTGACATCTTGGATTCGCAACATTTACAAAAGAGATTAAATATACCAAGCAAAAAACATTACGCAGGAGCAACGAGCGCTTACTTTTACGTTCAGAACGTTCGGAACTTGAACTACTAAATTCCAATACGAAAAAATGACATCAATTCGTATTCAAAGACAACACAAAATGGAAATTCTTGTCCTTCGGCCTTTTGTACGATAGTGCACACTGAAATTGAATAATGCTTTGGAATAGGAATCACAATCCTGATTTCTCTAGAGAATTCCTTTTTTTGCATAGAAGTCAACATGCATAATAGCAATCGAGGAATACATCCAGTTCGTAACTTTTGTACTTAGAAATAGAAACCCAATATTGGCAGTTTTACACTTTTCCAGGATAGACTACTACATCTAAATTACACTGCTTTAATTTAATCACAGTACAAGTTGTTGGTTCCGAGGACGAAATCATAAACAACTAAACAAGGTTAGAATATCAGCTCGCAGCATGAAAGCTTTTTGAATTCGTGTATGAAAGGAATCAAAACCAGCATCAAACAATGGCACATGGCAGAATGTTTGCTTTTTGAGTAGTGCCAAATGAGGCGGAATATCGTCTTTTATTTTAAGCTTTCCCTTTAATGTCTTTCACTTTGGAAATGAGGACGCGCACGAGCCGCACAAACCGCACCATTAAGTGTGCGTGTGCTAAAATACACTTTCAAAGTTAAGTGATACGATACGATTGTAAACGACAAGGATTCTTGAAATACATGCAATTGTGGTCGTGATGTTCAATCACTGAGGAAAATGTTTCCACATGATAGATATTATGCAAAGACCTAAATGTTCTATGATTTTCCAGCGATTTAGATCAATAAAATTCAAAAGGATTAATAAATATCTATGACGAATTAGCATTTGTGTTGTTCAAATCTCATACATTTTGATCGAAACGATGTTTTTAATAGGGAATTGTAATAATACCAAAATTATGTGTGAATATCCGTGTGACCATGCAAGCGGACGCAATTCAATAGAAGTTAGGTGAGTGCTCTTATAATGCTTCCAGGAATGTCATATAGAGATTTGGTATGTATGAGGTATGTGAAGCTTTAAAAGGACGAGATTGCTTTCAACTTTCAAGCAAAGGACGACAGGACGACGCAGATGACACTTCCCTTTCGTACGTTTAATTCAATGGAAAAGCATCTAACTCGCATCTCACGGGAGAAAGATTATGGCAGCAACATGCAAATTGCGAAGTGAACACAATATTATCAACTTACATAGCCAAAGGATACAAAGTTTTCAGCTGGGACAGGTTTGGTGCTACGGACAGAGACGTGTGTGTGATCCGTCTGAAAATCAACGGAATGAAAAATGAAAGTGACATCAATCAAATTCAAATCAACTTTATAATATGGAGTCAATACCTTTTAGACACATTAAACCTAAATTAATATTGTATACATAATGTCTATAATTTTGAACTGCTTTTAAAACTCACATGGCTTTCAGCATTGGCAAATTCACGTTAAATACATTTGTTGAGATGTGAGTAAGTGCAGGTGCGCCGAGAATTTGTCTGTATAAGTAAGATATGAAAAAACATTATTTAATACGCGCAAAAACCAGTCCAAATACAGACGAACAAACGTTTCGAGTACAAAAATACTTGTACAATCATAAACTATATTCAATTACATGGAATTGAGATTTTGTAACCCTGCAAAAGTTCCGTTTTTGATCTCAAAAAAATTGGGTACATCTTCCAGATTACTGAGAATAAACAAGTTGTACATGAGATTACATTAACTTTGCTTATCACATTACTACGTCAGCTTTCTCATCATTTTTGTCACTTTTTTGATGAATGAGGCATAAAAGAACATTTACTTACATTTCTCCCAAGGTCGTCCTCAGTTGTCGCAAGTCTTCATTTCTCAGTGTCGTCAAGTTGTCTGCTTTCTCTACGTTACTGCAAATATAAAAAGGAGAGAAAAAACTTGTGTCAACAGAATCCAAAAAAGACTGGTACTCTATTACACCAAGATGTAGAAACTAGAAAGTATGAAAACTCATTTTGTTTCATTTTCCGAGCTGTCGCGTCAGCTCTTGCCAAAGCAAAGGAGGTCGGTAGTAGTAAAATGGGAAATCCTTATGAAAGCAGTCTTTCATACAATTCTTGTGAAATTCTTTTCATTTCCGTTTGTTTTTAAGTTTTCATGCACTTATGAATACAGAAAAATGAAACGCAGAAAATTGACTGTTTGCTCATAACAGGAGAACAATTACAAGAAAATTACTTCCTTTTCAGGGAAATTGAAAAAAGTAATGGGAAGAATGGAAAAGCATTTAGTACTACTGGGAAGGTCACAAAAGTTAGAGCGAGAAGGGGAAAAGTGGCAAGAAATTCAAGGATACTCAAAAAACTATGTTGAAACTATTAATTTTAGCAGCAATTGGCAAAAAAATGACGACCTTCGCTATTGCTAGGGAAAGATGCTTTATTTACTCTCTGTTCACGATTCAGTGGGCGGTATTAGATTACATAGTTTGATTATAACTAATAAATTAAAGTACTAGCACGAACTTGATTATAAAAACTTAATGAGATCGATGTACTCACAGTCGATAGACGGGCATCCTAGTGATATTCGGAGGGAGATTAGACACAATGTCAGTGACGACGGGTCCTGTGCATTTGCACTCAAATTCCATGTTGACATAGTCTGTCGTCGTCTCCCAACAACTGCAAGGATAGCGCTTTCCATTACTGCTGTGCACTCCCGAGGACGAAGAAGTCTCTCCTGACAAGTGCTCGATGGAGTACCCGGGAGATCGGTTTGTCCTTCCAGAGAATCGTGGGAATTGAACCACTACACCGGAAATAAAGCAAGGAAATGTGAACGTTGTCGTTTCAAAATCACACACCAAATCCAAATGTGAACTCTGAGCGTCTTGAACCACTACAATTTAACCCTGCACTGCTGTACTGTATATATCCGAAATGTAATTTCACTCAAGCACAACAACGACATTTTATTTTATTTACCTCCTTTACTCTGACTCGAAGAAGTCGTTGTTGATACTGTTCCTGGAGACCGACTTCCATTCCTATTTCCGTCTGATCCCAATGATGTTTGTGTTTCTCCAGCCGCTTTCACTATGCCCACCGAACCGCATTCAATTCCATCAGGGAAGTACAAAAACAGAAGAAGAACGAAAATGAACTTCGCCCTGGTCCTGGTTGTCTCGTTGAATTTTGCAGTATTGTACGAGGTCAGGTGGGATGACCTGAAAATCCAAATTGAATTCAACCTTCCTTCTAATTACTGATTCAAAAAAATGTACATTAAGTAGCATCTTTGGACTATAATATTACAAACAACGGACGTGTTGTCGTATTGTCGACGAACGCGGTGTGCTCTCTTGAATACAAAATACGGAAATTGATTCTCGTCTCCCCTTTTGTTACAACTTTGCTCTTTGCATGAGTCGTAAATTATACCATGTAATCAATGGAATTCGGTGTGTAATTTTACCTTTAATTGCGCTGCACTACACAATGTTGGTTCATCAAACTCTACGTAAACTTTTCTATACAAATTAGTAGGTAAAAGTTTGTCAAGTTAAACATTTCATTCCAATTCACAGTTTCGCACACAGAGGTGTTTTGAAAAGGTTTCACTTTCCGGTCCCTAGTTTTGAAACTTGGCAGTTGGCAGTGTCATTGTCGGCAGACTGCAGAACCTTGCTTTGGCTTTGTGGTGGGAGAACCTATACAAGTCCTTTTGTGCGACCAATCTGAGCTTGGATTTCACACGTTCAATTAAGGTCAAAGGTGACCCTAAAGGTCTTGTGTTGTCGAGCCGTGCATTCATGTAAATCACGTACGTAATAACGATATGCCAGAATCAGACGCTTCATTTAAAAATGATAAATTGCGATCTCAGAACTCAAAATTTCAACCTATAATAAATCCAAATGTTATCATCATTACCATAATACGGTGTCATCAATTTAATAGCATGACTCATGGCGCGACCCATTACGAAAATCTCATATTCTACAAAATTGGATAGTGCACTTGACATATCTAAAGAAGACACGCTGTGATCTGATGACAGTAAACAGGACGAACATGCAAGATACGAACATTTTTTGCATTCCGGGGTAACGTGCGATGGAGTAATAAATGCGGTCTATGCGGTACATTAATTCGTGTAAACACAAACCACCTGCTCATTACATAGCATTTGCATCGTATATTAACTACTACATTATGTATTTCTTCATATGACGATTGACGATCCTTGTTGGATACTTGGATTAAAGCATAGTCACACAAACAAGACGTGAGTGTGTCTGCGCCATTGTTCTGCAATGACGACGTGTTGTGTTGATATTGCATCAAAATGTCAATATATTTACACCAAAAAGAGGGTGAAATAAGGTCACCTCTTTATAATTCCCACTTGAGGCGATTTCCGCCGCTTTTGTTGTAAAAATAGACAGTTAATACTTTTGCGACTTGGAATGATATTTTTTAAAAATGTTCTTATATTTGTGCAAGATAACAGGGAAAAGTAGATAAAGACTCATGAAGATGAAGGTAATTAAAGACTGAGAAAACTCTGCAGACGAACCTCAATAGTAGGATGTAGGAGTAAAGAAAGGGAGGAGTGTTTACTAAAACAAATAGAAGAAGTTTGAGAAGCCGAAAAAGACTTGGAAGAAGATGAAGGTTTTTCTTCTGTAGTTTTTTTCGTTCTTGGGGATCAAATTGCTAGAGTATATTGTGTAAAAGTAAAAGCTAATATAGCAAAAGAAGGAAATGAGGCTGAAACTTTGTGAGAAGTCATTCAACCGTGAGGAGAGGACACGAAGACGTTCAACATCATTTCAATCTGGTCACATCCGTTTGTCTATTTGGAACAACAGATTGTCCTTCTGGACATTTCCACTTGAAGACACCAGACGCTAATTATCACACAAGTCCTTGTTGACTTCACTACTTTAGTACACTCGCCTCGCGTCTTAAATGTTATGTCAAAACAACAAATACATTAGAGGGGTAATAAAATTTTAGTAAAAACTGGACATTGATCACGAAATGTTTTTCGTACGTCAGCTACCGCCAACAAACAACTTGAGCCCTTGACATGCGGTCATGTGGTCAAGTTGTTGGTTGTTTGTTGTCGTCAATTATGTCAATTAAAAGCGATCTCCTCATCCTCATTCTCTTACTATTCTCCTCCCGTTCAAAATCCAAAAAATACAAAAATAACACCAGTGTCTTTCGACTTCAATCTTCACGTTCAGCTTGTCCCTTTCAACTTTTTATTGTATAATATAAAGTTTGTCTAATGTGATTATTATTTTATACAAAGAACAACGTCCGAGTTGATATTCATATAGTGTGAAAACATAAAAAAAGAACGCATTTTCATTGTCTGTCATTTAATGAGAGGATTTCTGTAGATCAACGTCCGCATGAAACAAACGACGTGCCACGTTTGGTTAATGTGAAATTGCACAAGAACCATGTTGTGGGATTATAGAACCGGTGAAACATGACGCATATCGTATGTTCAGCCATTTTTTATCCTAATGCTACCGCACACGGAAGGATGCACTTTGTAAAATGACAAGATAATAAGAAATTCCATGCAAAATTCCACTCGCAAAGTAAGAATTTTGGCCCGTAAATATTGCAGCCTGAAAACCTTGATGTGGTATATTTCTGTAGAGTTAGCCACGCAGAGTAAGCAATTTTCTGTAGTGTGTAACCATTTAATTACTTGGCATGTTCCAAGAAGCTCAAATTTCATTAGCATTCTGAGTTTCTGAGCATCCCAGCTCTCAATCTCAAACTTGACTTTTGGACTTAAATAGTCTTCAAAGGTAAAACGAAGGTAGAATCGTAGAATCCACTTGATTAAATTAACAGGCTAACGTTGACCTAATGACACAAAACTGTCTCACATTGAAAGCATGCCGAAAGGCACATTCCATATTAAAACACGCTAATAGAGCACGAAATGTCAGATTATCTCAACAATTTTGTTGGCTACAAACGCAATACTTATTGTTTGTTGTACACACGTCGCGTAAATCTCGAAAAGTCAACACAAATTGGCTACACTGTTTTTAAAAATACCAGTTCGTGTCGGTGTTAACGTGTTAATCGCATTAGGAAACTTTTTTGACCTAAAGTGCTTTTCAATCGATATGGTTGAGATGTCAAACTTTTGGGGGATAAAGCCATCACTTCTCATCAACAATGTCGTGTCACACGTCAAGTCTGTGACGATGAGACTGAGTATTTGACAAAGTATGCCATTGCCAATTGACACCAGAGCACATGTTGTTCCCAGCATCAACCTTCACAAAATGCAATGTGCGGAATTGGACACTAATTAATTGAATTAAAGCACGTAACGTACCTTCTGAGAGAAGAACTGCAAGTGGAACTGTGTGATGTTCCACGGAAATACGTTCTGGAGACCATTTCAGCAACTCAGCAACTATGTAAAGAACGCTGGAACACGTCTATGTTATGGAATACCATGTTTTCCTGAAAAAGATCATAAAAGATCCCTACAAGATTTGTCAAAAATAGATTCATCTCCACATTGTGTACATCATCAATGTCTGAGCCGACGGACACTGAATTAATGCAAATGGATCGCTGTTTTTTTTACTTGAGAAGATTAGCATCGTTGAATGAGGATTAGTGTTTACATCGAAATTTTTGCGATTTGGAAAGGAAAGGACACGCATTTACACAGAATGTATACTATTAGTAGTTTCATAGTTTCGTCTAAATGACTCATTTGAACATGGGAAAAACAAGACAATTTGCCTTTCGACTCTCATTATTTTTAGTGCGTTTATGCCTATTGGAGTTTAATGGTAAGTGCTATAACATTAATAAATTAGCATTATTGCATTATTCTCTCTCTGTTCTCGTTCATCGTCGTCTTGTGACAAGAGTGGGGAAGGAAGAAGAAGCCCAGCAGCAGAAGATGAAGATGATGAACGTAAAAGTTTGCTTCAAATTATCTCCTACTCTTATGGTTGGTCACTTCAATTTCCCCTCGTGCCAAAACTGACCTTTATGCATTGCAAATTGAAATTCCATTCCGTGCCGTTCATTCTCCAATGACAAACATTTCAGACATTAGTAATTTTAACTTTCGCCTTTACCTTTGTGCTACAGTCATGGCCAATGTTACACTTTAACTGGAGGAGAATTCCTTCACGAATCACGATCCCAATTCATGCACAAACTTACAAACTCTATTTAATTTTGCACTTTTGTTTCAAGCACCGGCTGCTAATTGCTAAAGAATTGTTTGCACGTCCTATTTGCAAAGGATTGCTGTTAATTCATGTGGCTATGGAACACAACGATGACACTGACCACATCACACTGTATCCACTGTACTTTGCATTCATGTCATTTTCAAAATTAACTTGTAACATACTATATTTTCATGTTTTTCCAAAAATGTATTGAATATATTTTTGAGGCTCACTTTTGAAGTATAGTCAATCTAAAAAAAGAGCGTACTAAAAGTTTTTTTGGGTTTCAAACACAAAAAGTAATGCGCAAAGTGTCACCACAATGTTCATAAAAGTCACTTCAATTTTCATTTACTTCTACTTTTGGTTCCGTGACTCACAAGAGAAACTTTCTTCAAAATAAACCCAAAATAAAACAACTTTTCACTTTCTGACACTTTTCCACAAGGGATGAAAATTCAAGTCTATAGTCTACTTTGAGTGCACTGTTACTGTTAGACTGTTAACTTGTTACTTATGCTGTTACTTTGGAACGTTCGAAGATCTTGTCATGCAGCAGAATGTATAATATTGACAGAAATGTGGAATGGAATGAAAAAATTAAAGGTTTCCTTTTGATTCTGTATATAGAATTTAAAGAAGATCAAGGTTTTTAAAATCTCAAGTTACCCCATATGACTTAAAATTTTGAATTTACTTCATTCTTCTTACTGTTCTTACCAAACGCGTATTCACCTTGAGAAAGTTCTAATTTAACAAGTGATATCACAAAATCTTTAATGTAGCATTGTCTGAGTCGTTATTCAACTATTATAATGTATTTGATGTGATGTAACAAGTGTCAAGTGGCCAATATGCAAGAGCGAACGACGACAGCAACCAGTTCCAGATGCAGCCAGGAGCCAACTGAGACCATGAGAAGGAACATCTATTCTCTTTAAATGGCAAATGGCAAAAACTTTCTTCTGTATGCGAAAAGCTGCTGCAGCGTCGAGAATGTCGAATGTTGAGTGTCGATCGTCGATGTCGACTTGGACGTTTCGTATATTGTTTTTTTCTTCGTGCTTTCGAAAATCTGTTTGATAGAAATGCGCTCTTGACTATAAAGTATAAAGACATCTTCTCGGAGAACGAAAGACAGTCAGAGCACGGACAGTTTATGAGGAATACCAAGTATTGAGTTACACGCTAAAAGCATAGCAATTCTTTTATTTACTCTGTATTACATTATAAGAAAATATTAATAACTTTAACCACATTCGAGGAGCAAGTTTGAGAGTTTATTGGATTTTGGCTTGGCTCGTTTGTGACAAATACACAAAAAAGGCTTCAGTTTCGTTACATTACTACATTGTGGCTTTTGAAGATCCCTACAATGTCAACCTGTCAAAGGATGAGATTAAGGCAGCTCACAAAGACGCAACTTTCAATACAAGGTCGTAAAAGTCTTTTGAAGTTTATCGTGGATTGGATATAGTACAGAAGACCAATCAAAAAGGTTCCATGTTACCTTTATGATCGAATTCAATACCATCAACTACACTCTTTCTCTGTCACCATGGACGACTTTTTTGTAAACGTCTTCTTATGTGTTCATATTTCATCTTAAAAATAGCAAAAAAATGAACTCAGTGACACTGAAGAGAGCAAAAAACATTAGTAGCACCAAAAACTTGCTTTTTACGCCCATAAATCGCCTTAAGGTCATTGAGTTGCCGTGATTACAAACCGTGCAGACGGCTGAAGTCTTGCGGTCTTGAAGCATTGCAATCGTGCCGTCTTAAATTACCAGTATTTTGGCATATTAAAATAGTCAAATGATGACCCAAGAATCAATCAAATAAAAGACTATTTCATTTTTTAATGGAAACTGAAGTAACGGACAGGAAGTCATTAACGCTTGGTATCATAATCGCCAGCGTTTGTGCTGTGCAAGTAGGACATCTAAAAATTTTGAATGATTTATTAAGATTCATTTTTTAATTGAGAGTAATGAATTACAATCAAAAATATGAACTTTCATTAGGCACTTGCGGCTGCTGTGACCTGTTGTTTCGCTACATATTTTGCATTGTTTGTTCAAGCGAATGCGTCATTGCTCGAAGGCTACGATGGGAGCATGGTTTGTCAAGTTATGATTTACCTTACTTTGGTTTCTGTCAAATCACACGGTTTGGGTGGGAAATTGTGCTATGACGCGTCCAGAAAATCCACGGGGTAAGTTTAACATGGCATCGAATGCTACCAAAAATACCAATATAGAAGAACAATTATTATTAATTACAATTCAACTCCATGAACCTTAAAGGAACAGATTCAAAGGATGGATCCTTCCTTGGATGATCATTACATTAATTTTATGCATAATTGAAATATCAGTTGCACTTGCGTCAGGGTATCATTACATCTTCCATACTGACACGTACAGGGTTAGTTGCAAACAACAGGAATATATGTATCTTTTACGATTAGGTGTTTTAATATAAAATCACAATTTATTTAATCCATTATTTTTAAAATACAGCTCGGATTTATGAAAGCAATCAATTATACGTACATGACCGACAGATCAGTTCAAGAGCAAATTGACAATATCCAAGTTCATTATTCTTGCTGCGGAGCTGACAATTACACCGACTGGTTATATGCTGATTGGACTCCTAAAGCATATAACCCAATTGTTGCCGATGAAAACAGATACAACGAGTAATGCGTGATCAATGATTTTGATTACTATATTTATATATATAGTATAAAGTATGAATTATATTGTTGTATAACTGCACAAATAATGCTTTTGCAGCTACCAAAAGTTTTATCAAGATGCAAATAATCGGCGATTGTCGGCTCGACAACTTCTCGTGACACCTTGGTCTTGTTGTGCCATTGAATATGAGGTAAAGATCATTTTCAATTATTACGCAAAAGTTTTATCAAGATGCAAATAATCGGCGATTGTCGGCTCGACAACTTCTCGTGACACCTTGGTCTTGTTGTGCCATTGAATATGAGGTAAAGATCATTTTCAAATTATTACGCAAAATGTTTCATGTAGGTATGCGGTACGCGACCAGATCACCTAATCTAGTGGAGAGTGTAGACGCAAAGAACATGCTAATTATTGTTTTAAAGGATCTCTGTCTTCATGATTACACAAGTCAGTATTCATTCAGCCACGCTTTCGCTGCTTACACGTGGATGAATGGAGTAGGGTTGAATCCAATCGGTTGTGCAAAGATCATTCAAGATTTAGTACGATACGAATCTGTTCTATGCTGCTATTGTTTTTTGCGTAATGGGTGCTAGCGAGGTTCGTTATACAAATTAATCAAATCGATGAGTCCGAATCCGAACCTCCGAACACTCTTTGTTATATGAAGAATAATTTATTATCGTTGCAGATTGTTGTTGCAATCCTCGCATATTCTTTGGTTTCGTCGTTAGACACAGTTGCATTACAAGAGTTGGAAGAGGAAGTGAATGATGCTATTGAAATGGGGAATCTAAGACCGGATTCCGGACGTGGCGGAGGATTTGGTGGAGGAGGTTTCTCGAGTGGAAGTGGCTATGAATCCGAAGGCTCCAGGGCGCATAAGGGTGGAGAAGGAGATCACAGTCGGCATAAAGGTCACCACGGTAAAAGTAAAGTAGGTTCGATACGGAAACTGAATAAAAAATCACATCATCCCCAAAAAGCGGGTAAACAAAAGCCGCGTACGAAAAGCCGATCTCCAAAACCCAAAAAATCAAAGAGATTGAAAAGTAAAAGTCCTAGTAAAGTTAAATCAATGAAAAGAACAAAACGTGCGAATAATAAAAGCAGGCCTAGAAGAAAGCGATAAATTCATTTTGTAAACAAAATTGTCTGAAGTCCTTTTAATTTTAAGAACCATAAGAATGGAAACTGGTTAGATACTCAAATATACGAATGTCTTTCTTAGTTACTCTACTCTTCTCTAAATAGTAAATGCACGTTAAGTAAAAAAATGACATCAATGGAAGCGGATGGAAGTAACAAGTAACGTTTCAGCGAAAGTCTTCCAGTATTAAAGGTCTTATTACAGTCTGCACGTCTGAAAAATGCAATAATGGACATAAGTGTCGCTTTCGACAGTTCAATAAAGTCGACAATCTCATTTTCTTTGTCACAAGCATATATATCTTGAACATAATGCCAGCATCCCCGCATCACATCCTTAGCATCCAAAGAGTATAAAGAGGAGCAAACAGAAAAATAAATTGATCTTGTCATCATGCCCTACCTTTACCTTTACATAGTGGCTCACTTTTCATCAAAGTTAAGCCAATTTCATAAAGTGGACTCATTTTAGAACTTAATTCTTTGATATTCAATTTCGTGAACTACATAATCTCCTCTCAGTCTCAACTCTCAAGCTTCTCAAGACATTTCATCAAAGTCACGAAAATGTATTTATGATATCATGTTATCATTGCGTACGTTCCGTCTTCCGTCTTACTCCTTTAGAAGAAGTTACATCAAAGCGGTCATTCGGTCATCCTACGCTACTCGAACACGGTTAAAGCAAACAAAAAACTAAACTCCAGCAAAAGCTCGCATTTTTTATTTCCAATTAATTTATTAATATCATTCTAAATGCGAAGTTATTGAAACAACATTATGAATACTTGCTGAATATTAAACTAATTTAATAATTTTTCTAGTCTCGATATTATAACTTTAACTGGATTTCATTGTAAATGTCTTCAAGACACAGCAAACGTGGAAGTGATTCCTGTAACAGCAAACAATTACAGGACAAACGTTATCAGAATATCAAAGGTAATGAGTAATGATTAATGTTTTGCTATTAAAACGCACCTGAAACAACGGAACTATAATACGATCATAACAGTCCTTCGAACGAAGGATCAACGCCAAGTATGAAATGACACGTTGCTATAAATAAAGGAAGCCAAAATAAAAATGAAAGTTTGTTTGTACTTTCCAAATTCCAAAATCATTAATTTTTCCTCGTCAATTACAATTTAACGATTAATGCGACACCTTACCATTTGTATAGTTTCATTGATAACGACTGATTTAACGTTAGCTTGCGGAATAAAGTTGACTGAAATTGTTCTTCCTAACGCACTTATTTGACTCAATTGGAATCCCACTGATGGAATGAATAGGACAGATTCTAAAAATAGAGATGTAATAATATTAGAAATCAAATTGTGAATTAACACTGGAACATGGAACATAACTGTTGTTTTGCTTGGTAAACTATAGACTATAGCTCACCCCTTTGAACGGAGCTGCTTAACTTCCAAACTAATAACAAAAGGAAACCAGCAGTAAACCCAATAATCAAATTCAAAAATCCCAATTGCTCAATGAAACTTGTGAACAAGGACGCAATTCCAGTGAAACACAAGCATAATAAAAAAGTAGTTAAAAATACTGTGAATCTCCATTCCTTGTCCACTACAAATTCAACAACTTCAACTTCCGTCGAGGAATTGTGATTCCTGTTCACATCCGGGGGAGGACGGTTAACTTTTTTCCTCGGACTTCGTCTTAACAATGTCGACGTGGACGGGTCACATGTACTTGAATTACCAAAAGAAGGAGATCTGGTACTGACAGAAATGTAACTGTTGAGCTTGTTCAAATCTTCTCGTAATTGACTTATGTTGTCGAGTTTTTTGAAATGTCGTGTCACTTTTATCCGTTGTCCATGTATGTTTTGAATGATACTCTCCTCATTTTCGCGAATTTTGGTAAAGGAAAAATAAAATATTGCTTTTAAAAACGGATTTTTTTTACAAGTGACGTTAATGTCTACGCGGAAGCACTTTAATGACGTTGTCGTTATCAGCTGTGTGAATTGAAAGCGCCGGTTTCGGTAGTCGCGCTTTGCTCAACGTGCTGTAATAACAACGTTCTGTTGAGCTTCGGTTCAACGTACAACAGTGCCGTTTTATGATTTTGGTCACCAATGGACTTAAGAATTGCCATAGTTTATAATTTCAGCTCGTACGAATGCTACTACGCTTAGGAATTCAGCCTTCGGTCCATCCTGATGAAATAAATAATAGGTGATTTTGATTACAACAATATTGAAATCAGCATTTATTATAATTTTATAATGAACGACTGGAAGGATCCTTTTGATTTCCGGACCAAGTGGTCCCCAAAGTATCAGGTGTACTGTGAAAAACATGGACTCTTTGATGTGTTTCAGGTAAATTATAACCGGATACTATTATCTTTTCCACATTGAAAATTCTGCGCACTTAATTTTATCAAAATGTTAATCATTAATCATAATCATCACCATGTAACAGGAGTTACTCAAAGAAATCGTACTGTGGAGACCTCACGATCCATTGACGTACATTTCGAAAGAGCTCCCTCGAATTGCCAAGCATGTTCGAGGTCCTAAAGTTTTCGTCGTAGGAGAATCCCCAAGTAATGGTTTTTGATAGAATTGACTATAATTTTTACCGACAGTAATAACTGAATATCAATATACAGTTGCTGAAGAAATTGCGTATAAATTATCTGCATCCACGGCTTCCAAGTTGTTGAGCCTCAAGGAAATCATTGAGACATCTCCTCAAGAAGTGAAGCAATATATTCAGTTGTTCAATCAGCAGAATAGCGACTTGTCGAACGTTTCGGAGAATCTGACACGACTTTTAGTAGCGACCATCAATCGTCGAATTGCTTTGAAGGATTGTTGTGAAGGCGGCTATGTCATTGTTGGCTTTCCGCAAACGAAAGCTCAGGCAATTGCAGCTCAAAAGTGTGGATTGTTGCCGCATCAAGTATTCATTTTCCTTCCAGACTCTGAACTGGCGGGTTCTTCGTCGAAATCCAATAAAACGGAAAATGACATTGGAACTGTGAAGTCGACTGTTTCTGTGGTCGCTTCGGCTTCAACCTCGGCTTTGAATGCGAATAAATCGGAAGGGAAAGTCAATTATGAAATTTTGAAGGAGATTGCATCTGCGTATACAAATGACATTGGCAGGGTGACACTTTTTTGACGTTTATATGCGATTTTTGCAAAGTCTCCTTCTTTTAACGTTGTTAGAAGTACTTTTTGATGTTTTTATTTGACCATTAAAGACTATAGAATTTGATCGTTGGAGTTCATGCAGAAGGGTGGACCTTGAAGCTGATTTACTCGGGCGAATGATAAGAAGGAAACCACGAGGAGCTCCTTGGATCCCAAAAGTAATATTGATCGGTCCTCCAGGCTCTGGAAAAGCAAATGTTGCTGATAAGTTGGCAGAAAAATTTGGAATCGTGTCCTTCAAATGGACAAATATGATCCGAGCAGCTGTTGCATACGACGACGAGAATTCTGTACAAGCCCAAGAGTACTTGAATAATTTGAGCCCTTTGTCCGAAGATGCAATCAAGACAATATTAAAGGTAACGAACGAAGCGGTGCATGCGTGATATCATGTAATTTTCGCATAATACTGTCATTATTTGTGCTTCGTGCCCTTTTTGATTACCTTTGACTTTGACTTTGACTATGCAAATACAGAGGAACTTGTTCAGAGAAGATAGTCAGTCACAAGGATGGGTTCTTCATGGTTTCCCGGAAACGGTGGATCAGGCAAAAATTCTGACGGATTTGTGCTTGGATGCCAACCGAGTATTTTTCCTTTCCTGCTCACCTGACATTTCTCAAAAACGGACTGCACTTCTGAGGAAATCCATTATGAAACGCTCCTTACCTGGTTTGACGGACGACATCGACGTGAAAGCCTATCTTTCTCAGTCTATGAAAAGTACCGTTGGCACTAATCCTTACACGGAAGAAGCTGTGACCAAGAGACGTGCACTATTCGACAATAACATTCAAAAGCTATCTGAGCATTTTGGTATGAAAAATAATACTAGAAATCCCCACCCCACCGCGATTATATGCGATGTGAAATCGCATTCCAAATTCCATGGACTTATTATCTAATCTGTACAAATGCATTTTTTAGGAAATTCTATGACCTTTGTTGATGCGACTGAAAAACTGAAGAATGTCATAGATTTCGTCATTGGAGCGATTCTCCGACCACCTGTGTATCGTTTCTAGCTGTCAGTGTCAGTGGCAGTGCATATAAAAAGTAGGCTGAATTAAGATTGATGTAATTAACGTGTCATTCATAATCATAACTTATTACAGCTCACAGTACCATGAAATGTATTAACGTGAAATAAAACATTTATTTGAATGTAGTAACAACAAGTTATTTTGAGTTTTCTTCACAGCATTCTCATTGAAGCTACTGACAAAAGTCAAAAATGAATAGAATTGTTAGAATTTTGCTTTTTGATGTTGATTCCTTGATTGAATCCGCATTGAGGAATTTCAAAAAGTTAGAACAATTTCATGATTAATTTTTGCTATTCCGGCATACTGGTTGCAGTAGGTTGCCAACAAGTATCATCGGGTGGACAACGACAAAGCTCCTCGTAGTAATCTTGCACAGCTTTTTCTTGATCCAAAGTATCAATAGCTTCCGGTCTCGTTTTCCGAAGTTGCATGACGGCCATTTCAGCTGTAAGACCACAGAACCGAACCATGTAACAAGCTGCGAGCGTCCCAGATCGNAGCTCCTCGTAGTAATCTTGCACAGCTTTTTCTTGATCCAAAGTATCAATAGCTTCCGGTCTCGTTTTCCGAAGTTGCATGACGGCCATTTCAGCTGTAAGACCACAAAACCGAACCATGTAACAAGCTGCGAGCGTCCCAGATCGTCCTCGACCCAAGCGGTCATGGACAGCCACACCTTCATCGAATTCACGAGCTTGCTCGCAAAAGTTGATGAAAATCTTGATTTGTTCCATGGTAGGAGGTTTCAATTCTTCCACGGGTAGCTACAATCCAGAAGAACCCTTCGAACAGACACATTGGCGGTCGACTCTCGGGACTCAACGTGACTACGCGTCGTAAACCGTTCTGAAGAAGGTAACGAAGGTGTTCCGGGTATTGTGGCCAAGCCATGATTGCAAGTTGGCGTTTAAGAACCCATTGGAAACGCCATGGAGCTCGAGGTGGCGTTTGTTTCTCCATGTAGGGAACCGTGAAAGAACGCTAGTAAAATAAAATGAACAATGCGTTTGTATTAAACATTAAACCATACTTTTTCCATGCTTGACATATCGTTAAAGGTCTTTAAAACTCTGGTTTTCGTCAACCTTTTGCATAGCCCATTGTGGAAGGCGTTTTCCAGGATGAGATCGAATGAAAGAATTGTATGAATCCATTTTTATATCTTAATCATAATCCGTATCCGTAACTCTTCTTTTCAGTAACGCCAGACAAGCACGTCAACTCGATAGACCAGGATGACTATATTAGTCGCCGGCCCCTAACAACAACGCGAGAAAAGTCATGGAGACTTTGTAAATTATAATGATCTATATAACGATACTTTGCAATTCTCAAGATTCCGGAAATATAAGTGAATTCCAGCATTATTTTGGAACTTCAATAATTTACAGCAAATAAGAATATCAAAATTAAAAAAGTATTGTATTTTTCAAAATCCGCTTGATTTTCAGTGTCTTCTTCATGTCTGTCTCATCATCACAACCAAGAATCCATAATGACCGTTTACGGTTTGACAGCACCGATTCTTTCGAAAGTTCTCAGTTTATTGCGGGGTCAGCCTCTGACATTATGTTTGGACCGTCCTGTTCTCGTGAAACCACAGGTGATAATCCACAACATATGTCAGGTAATGACACAATCAATTTAATTTGACGGTCAGTTATTAATAATATTGATTTCCATACAGAGCCTACAGCGTATTGCCCACAATGTACTAAACGGTACACTCCTATAATT
>JABASF010001623.1:0-20457 GCA_019776145.1 Harlomillsia oculata
ATGAGCTGCAGTGTTGAAACATTCGTTTTTTGGTTTCTCAGGATTTTTATGACCGCCACAAAATCCATTGGAACAAGTTAATGAAGAAATGCAATCAGACATTACTACACATGGACCTCCTGAACCAACTTTGCAAATGCCTTCTTCCGGAATGAAATTGTATATCGCTTTCATGCCTTGTGTGTAACAATGACATGTTGCCGAACCCGGGTCACAATACAAGTCAACTTTGAAAGACCAACAGATTTTTTGTGGGAAATCTTCATCTTCCAAAAAAGCAGATCCAAACTTTAACATAAGATTTCGTAGGATTGATTCATCTTCCAATGGACCGCACTTACTTAGTTCAGCAAATGCGAATTTCCGAGACAGTTTAGGGTCACATGCTTTTCCCACTTGAGCATTCTTTGGAATGCGTCTGTAAAAAGTCGTTCTTTTAGTTTTTCAAAAATGCGTTTTAATGATTTGACAGAAGTCGTATAGTTTCTTAATTGTCACAAAATGGACAACATCAAAAAATGTTGTATTTATGGTTTTATTTTTATTTCATTGTAATTTGTGTCCGCATTACAACTTTTACAACTTACAAGAAACTTACAAGTTTTGTTGTTCGGATCCGGCTCCAGGGCCAAAAGGGAACATCGCTTGAACTTGAACAAATGAGGTTAAAAGTAATAACAAAATCCAAAACCGTAGTAATATCGCCATCCGTTCTCTGATTGTTATTTCTTGAATTCATCGTCTTTTCCACAAGATTGGATTTCCGGTGACAAATACCTAATTCGAAACTATACCTAAAATGAACAATTTCGAATGGAATACGGCGAAATCATGAGTCCACTATATGCTTTTCCTTGGGAACGTTTTTCCAGGTTTTCGAAAAAATGATGCAAGCAACGATGGAGAGTTTATGAAATTCAAAAGAAATGGGTTTACTTTATTCGAATAAATAAAATTAGACAATGATATAAATTATTAGTACAATTTGAACATGAACACTCAAAAGATCGGATGATGATGAGGATGATCGAATTTTTTAAATGACGCTTGCAAAGCATGTGCCACAGGTTCAAACGTCGACCAATTACGATTTTCCAAATGTCTAATTACAAAAGGATAAAAATAAATTATCAAAGTTCATGTTTAGAGTGTTGTCGTTTCGTACTAATTGCAGAATTGATTAAATACCTGTGAACACCATGGGCAGGGAATCCAAAACCTCCATGAGCAGGCCTTGGAGAAAAATCAGCTCTGGAAATGCCATGGACGAGTTGTCGACAATTGATGAAAGAGCAAGCGAAAGCCATACTTCCCATCAAAGTAAATAAAATGAGGGAAGACAGCAAAATGATGTGCAAAGCAATTACCACGCTTGAATAAACTTGCACGGGTTCTCGGAAACTGTGCATTCCCTGAAAATGAAAAACCCGAACAAGATATTGGAAGCAAATTGATTTCCGCTCAGTTAAAATGTCATCATCAAGTCTGAGATTAAAATCCTAATATGATGTAAAAAGATAGTTCACAGTCGCTTGGCGAAGCTGTAGCAAAACGCTCTACTTTTCACTCCCCGGAAAACATCTCTGGAACCTCTGGAACGTTCTATAGAATTGAAATTACAACTTACTGGAAAGTACGTAGTAGAGTTTCCATCATTCCAATGATTCCAGAGAATCGTTCTGGCAAGGGACATGAGTCCGTCCGTATTGGTATCACTGAATGATTTACTTTTCTCCAACTCATCATCGGAGAAAGCGGTCCATGAATCCTCCGGATCCTTAGCAGATGAAATTTGTAGTCCCCACAATACACAAAACGTGAATAAAATGGAAGCAACCTTCATTTTGAGCTTGTATTTCAATTTTCAACGGGTGTCAGGCCTGTTTTCCCAACGTTTTCAACTTGGAATCTTCACACTAAGAACGCTCGGTATGAAATACCGTTTGGATTTCGGTCCATATCGACTTTTATAACAATTACATTTTTTTATACATCACCGAGCCTAATTCCATTTTAGGGGATGATGTTGAGAACATTGAGTCCGTATAAGTGAAAGATTGGCTCTTCAAATGGAATAATAAGGCAATTACAAGCTCTCGAAGAGGAATCAACTTTTCATCATCTTGTAAATTGAAACGGCAAATAGATTTGTAGTTGGACCGCCCAGGTTTGCCAGCTTGCAAATTTTCCAAGAGGTCCGAAGAATCATCTTCAGATTCCTAAATGTCAAAATGATGGTTGTAAACATTTTAATTTATGAACACTTTTACATCTGTTAAGGTATTTAATGTCCTTTCCACGTTGTAAAAGTAAACGTACAGTTAGTAATTTAAACATAAAGAAGCCGAACTCGCTCCTCTTGTTTCCGGTCACGGCTCGGTGGCTCCGAAAGACATGCGACTTGTGAAAATGCCAAAATTATGATTTCAATGATGAGGATGCAAATAACAAAACAGCAGCTCAAAAACATTACAAAAAGCATGTCTCATCTTTCCCGTCCAAACATGTTGACGTGGACGACTGATCGACTGACTGACTCAAGATGAAGATGCACCTGGGTTTTCTATTATAAGACTTTACTTCACTTTTTCCTTAGGATGACCCACATTAGGCGAAAAGGGCATGTATAGGTCGACATGAAAACAATAATATGCAAATCAATTGGATGTTTCCGTTAGTTCAGCTCATTCCAAAAACATGAGTCACAGCACAACAACTCAGAAATGATGAGACATGAGACAGTGGCAAAGGAGACACGATCTGCATGCCATTAGTATTAGGACAAAGGGAGATGATATGTTGTGATATGGAGAATTAAATACTGACCTATTGACCTACACAATTGTTTATGGGCGGTCACATTGCCTGTTAATTCTGAGTCTTGTCCTCCTATTAAACAATAAACGGTTTTATGATTCCATTATTTGGAATGCTGCCTTTCATTAACTGACTGTATAATCAATCAACGATGCTTTTTAAGTTGTACCAAAGTCACATTTAATTTTTTTTAACTTGTTGATTTTAATTGGATTGAAAATCGGCTCATGTTCTGCAAAAGTAAAGCACGATACAAAATTCGTTGTTCAAAATCAATTAGATTTCTTTTACACAAAAACCAAGAAAGCCAAAAATCCCGAAAAAAATGGCTAAATGTACAAAAACAGGGCAACGCATGCAAAATCGCATGAGAAGCTCGAATTCATTAATTATTATGAGCTAAAAATGAGACAATACAGAGGGGAAATGAAAAACTAATTAAATTATAATTGGTACTTGAAAATAAATAAATAATGGTAAACATAGTTTCGTTTGAACAATTCGTTAAAATACCACTCAAACTGTCATGTCACAATTAAAGCTAATTATATTTCTTCAAGGCTTCATCCAAGGATTGTAACACCGGTCGGAAGTTTTGGTATCCATTTCTATAAAGTAATTCAAACGACCATTAAAAAGGTGTTGTATTTGGTACTTCCTCATCATCTTTTTTATTTTATTGCCGTACTAGATGAGATTAATAATGAATTAAATTAAAACGTTGTTGTCATTCGTCATTGTCACCTGTCAGTGAAGGTATTGTATGCCCCACTGCTTGCTCCGACATTTCCCCCACCACCCAAACTGAATCCGTCGATACCACCTTCTCCTCCCCCTTTTTTAAGTCCTCCGAAAAGATTTCCACAATCCGTTAAATTGCAAATGAAAAACGCAGATCCGGATATCAAGAAAACAACTGTGAGGATGGAAATGACGAATCCAAGAATGAGGTTTTTACTGATGAACGCCAGTCTCGTATTGCCCTTGTAAATATAGACAACGCACGGATTAACATTAACACTTTAACACATCTTTTTATTTATTTTCAAACATAATTACTAATTACACAAAATTTTGAAAAAGTCATCAAAATATTACCATGTGTCCAGAAGCACCCAATGTCCCCAAATTGGTCACAGTAGCTGCCAATGACTGCAAAGGTGACGTGAAATCAAAAGGACTTTCATCCCTCGTGTTATTATTCGGTGCAGAGTACACGAAACCGGGTAAAGTTGGAATAGTCGGCAAAGCTGGGATTGTAAAATTAAAGTTTGTAAAACCTCTAGAATTCGGATTCCGATTGTCGTCATGTTGCCCTGTTGTAGTATCCTTTTTGGATTTTTTAGTACTTTTGGCTGAGGTGATGACAATCACTACAAGTGACAAGTACAAGACACAACTAAGCACTTTTGTGAGCACGGCCATTTTTTTAAAAATGCAATAATCCCAATTTTTTGTCAATGTCTCAAAAATAACTGAAATTATCACACTGACCACAAATTCAAGCGGAACGTCACCTTCACTCTTGACACTAACATTTGTGTTTCCTGTGGTCAGGAGCTTTTGCAGTTTTTATATGAACCGAAAAAGTCATCCGACAAGGTTGAAGGGGTCGGCAAAAGCTCAAATGTTTCGGCCACGTAACAAACAACAGTAGCTCAACATGAGCAATATTGCCATTTTGCCATTTTGCCAATTGCCAGTCCCATTGTTGTGTGCTCATCTCTGCCACAGTCAATTGGGACCATGGACCCTCATCATGTGCACTTTGCATAGTCTCAGCTTCTTGGCCTTAAACGCCAATGAGGAAGTCTCATCTCCAATTGTATGTATCAGAATCTTTGTAAAGGGTTACAAAAGGGCAGTCGTAAAGCTGAATGACTAATGAAAAATCGCATCTGATCAATAAATAGCGGAAAGGAAAACCTAATACTCATATTGTTGTATGTCATGTCATCTTCTTATATGTTTAATGCTCAGACTTTGATATGAGTTGACGGGCTGCACCCATTCATCGTCCCATTCACCTACACTGCGGGACATTTTCTTAATTTTTTTTTAAAGGGGAACGCAAAAACGTTTGTGTCCATTTATTGTTCATCGTTTCATGGATTCGATGTGATATGTTTTCAAAATGTAAAAAAGAACAAAAAAACGAGGCAGTAAAAATATATTTGTGTGTGTGGAGTGCGGCAGAAACCGAAAAATAACAACTGAAAACATCATTGAAGACATCCCATTTCCAAAAAAATAGATAATGACACTACTAAACAAAGACTACAAATGTATCATTTTAATGCAGATCGTCATAAAATGTATAATGGGAAAGTACCAAAAATAATTATTCAGAAATTGGGGAAAGAGGATAAGTACAACAATGTTATAAAAAATACCCACCAAAAATCATATAAAACTCAATAAATTAATAAATAATTCAGAATACAATAAAACAAATCAAACTAATGTTATTTTGATTGCATTCAGTTTGAGTTGACATTATTCCCATTTCCGTATTTTTTGTAGCCTTCATCCAAAGCTTGGTACACTGGTCGAGTGAGATGCTGGTCCATTTCGTACACCCTTGAAAGTATTATGAGATTATGTTAGATAACTTATCTGTAAACACAACAGTTTGAGATAAAATTGATAATTTCAATTGTAAATTAATCACCTATTGAAAGGATTTGAAGACCCAGACACACCAAAAGAAGGATTTCCGCTATTATGACTTCCAGGATTGAGAAATGAGCCTAACCCATCTCGAAGTCCCAAGGATCCAAAAGTGTTACTGCAATCCATGAGATTACACACGAAGAAAGCAGCACCAGCAATCAGGAAAAGTATAACAGCTCCGAGTAAAATAGGCGGAACAATGAATGCTTTTAAAATTCCAAGTGCCGAGAGTAAACCACCTTTGACCTTTGAGTGCAAATATTTAGCAATAATGAAATCAACATTTTAAAATTGTAAATCGTATAAGCATGACAATATGATTCTTCAAGATGATTTTTACCAGAAATGCAGAAGATCCAAAAGTAGCAGCCAAAGGACCCAGCCCTTCTAATCCCAACATACCAAAGTTTGGATTATTGGGATCCACAGCCGTAGGATGAGTTGGATCAGTCGGATTCATCTGCGTGGGGAACAACTGGGGAAAGCTGATAGGGAAAGTTCTCTTTCCTGACGAACCCCTTTTCCCGGAATCCTTATTCATTTTATTGAGGACGATATCCGTCAACGTTGACACTATTCCATTAGAATCTTCTTTGGTAGTTTCTGGAGCACTGGGAACCACGGAATCTACAAGTTGTTTCCCTTCTTTTTCAGCAGATGCAAAGCTGATGAAGAGAAGCACTATGAAAATGAAGAAGCCAACCAGGGGCAACTTGACACTTATTGACTTCATGATACAAAGTTTTGTATTTGGACCAAAAATACAGTACGAGAAGGACTAAGTTGTTGATGACAGTGACAAAGTGACGAAAAGTGTAGCTTGATCACAAAGTGATGTCGCTATTTATACGAGGGAATGTGCCATGTCCGGATGAACAATCCGATTCCACACATTTACACGTTTGGGATTTGGAGAAGTCATTTTTAGGCGGAGACGCCGGAGAGAAAACCCCAAAGGAACTTATACTATTTAAAAAAGGGGACGACGACAGGACATGGATGAGAGAGTCATTTTTTTCCACTCATGGAAACAAACCATGTGTTTCACAAGGCACGAGGAATCTGATTCTCGTGGACGGAAACGGGTATAGCCTTAATAAATGTGTTTCCTATAAGGGTCTTGTTAATGAGCGAATCTCTTCACTATTGTTGTTTCTTGGAGCTACAGGCTAAATGCGTTTTGCCGACACCCAACCTAGCCCTGCCGTTTTTTTACGGGTATTAAAAAAAACAGTGTGCACATGCATTTGCATAGCCTCATCATCTCGTAACGTCGTAACAGAGCAGAAAAGCAGAACGCATTAGCATTATCATCTCACTTCTTCAGGAAGAATGTGTGTCTCACTTCAAACTGACCCTTAAACGTACAGGTGAGGCACATGCCCATTAATTCATCCTAGTAAAAACCTGACCAGGGAGTCCTTTATGTTTGCAGGAAAGGAATAGTGATTCATTTTTTTTGTGTCTACTTGTACGACTTATGACTTCCTAAAGGTTACGGCCGTGGCCAATAGGCACGAGCTGATCATCGAGCAGAAATGGAAATGACAAAAAAGGATCTCATTGAATCGTTTTTTTATTATTCTTTCACACACACGCACACTCGTCGTCATTTTCTTGACAATTAATGATTCTATTTTGAGAGTGACAATATAACAAGTTTTGCTTTCGGATCATAAAAACTTGAAAATTTCTCCCATGTCCGGGTCATTACAGTCAGTTTGGCGTGGTTCTCCACATCTCAAACGAAGCGGACACATAAAAAATGTAAGTAGCTAAACATAAACGATGAAAAAGAAAGTAGTTAAAATCTTAAAATGTATTTTTGTCTCTCTCTCGTCTTGCTTTTTCAAAATTCGCATCGATTGATTCTGTTCTGTTACTCAGTACTCTGGGAATGGAAATGCAACAATGATCCCACGTGCTTGCTCCAGTTACACCACACAAGCCGATACAACTTTCATCCCTGTGTGTGTCATGCAACAGGCATTTTTTTTATCCTACTCATCATTCCCCGATCACATTTGTATTCAGGATGAATGAATCAGCCGGATTGAACATGAAGAAGATGCTTTTAGAAATCTCTTAGAAAAAAAAATCCATTATCAAAATCTCGTCGGCAGCATTTGGATATGACAAAAGCACGATCAGATATCATGCAGATGAGTTTTTTTGCATGCACGTCTCCGCACACGGCTCTATATGCAGAAATAGGCACTGTTGATTTTGGAATGTGACCCGACCCAACCCTCTGCAATTGTTAAAGTTGTCTTCGTCACCTATATTTGAAGGAAACTGTGTTGTTTGCTCCTCGTGTGTGGACTCTTGTCATGCTTGACTCTCGTAATAAGCAAACATTGCATGGAAGATATCAAAAAGGATTATAACTGCAAAACATCCACTTATAATCGCATGTAATGCAGATTTGGCCATGACTGTGACAATCACAACATTTTTTGGTCACTACTCATAACATTAATCAAGGGGACATGTCAACGTGTAGTGTCATAGTGTATTAATTAACGTATATAATTCCGACAAGCAATCGGTTTTGAATGGAAAAGGTGTGCGTTGTTTCATTGTACCTTCTTCACCATTTCGATTTGCATTCGCAATTCGCACTGTAGCGAAAGTGGGGTAGGATTTCCATGTTGTGGTAGTTAGTGTTGGTTGAGGTTTGTTTCAAGGTTCACAAGAACTCTAATTTTGAAAAAAGATTGTTTACAGCCTTTTCAAATATTTAAAATTGACCCAATGACCTCATTATCGTTCCTCTGGAATTGTAATCAATTGGTCTCACCTGTACACAGTACGACAGTACGATTTTATTATTTATGTGTACGATTCGTACGATACAATCGAACTAAAACGTAAACGCTTCATTCATACTTTCAGGTACATGAAAAAGGTTAACGAACAACATGCTCTTGACATCACGTTGTTGCATTCATTCATGTGCACCATTGGTGTGTCAGTGTCACACTTTTTTGTTCATATGCGGTACAGCAAAGTGTTTCTTAGACATATAAAACAAGGCTTTACGATACTATAAAATCATCTTCTTCTTCGTCGCGACGATGCTGTTGACGGTACTGAACTAAGAACAAAGGAAGTTGAAAGTTGAAATTAAAACAGGAAAACAATCGCATTATTTTTCAGTTTACATTGCAGTGTGACTTTATTCCAATTTTGTCGGTCTCGTTCGTACAAGATTCTTTTTAATGTCTTTTTCAGAAGATTTTCATCACACTCGAAATTCTTTTTAAAACAATAAACAATCACCAAACCGCTTTTTACAACCTTTTACGTTTTACCTTCCAAAGATTGAAAATGTTAAATTTCCCTACAATTTACGTTGTACACAACATTTTGAAATGAGTCCTTTTTGACATGTAATTCAGTAATAATCGTACTTCATGTGACAAAACAGGAGGATGAGGTTTTTTGAAAATTAGAATAACAATTAACAAAAACAATCATTTACGTGTTACGATTTGTTTACGTAATTTTTTTTGTTTTACTGAAACTAAAAATAAAATATTGCAAAAATGTCAGTCATTCAATAAAAATCGCCTAAAATCCACTGTACCATTTAAAAATGATACTTTATCACTGAGAATTTAGGGATCTTTTTACGTCTTGCTTAATTTAATAAACCAGTTTTACGGGAAACCTAGAATCCCACTTATGAAAAATAACAATAAAGCAAACTTCGGTGAATAATAATAAGTATTAATCTAGACTACTAGAGAACACCAGAGATTTTAAAAAGAGTTTCATTTTATGTTAATTAGACAATGGAATACAAAGTATTAAAATGCAAAGTCTTGGACTGAATGCTTCAGAAATCACAACAAAACGTTATTTGCCATGTAGCGTTAATTTCACCATTTCAATTTGTTGAAACAACCCAAACTTACAAATAATGTTATTTTTGTACGCTAATTTTAATGAATGGGGTATCGAGAGTTTACTATTTACTAGAAGTGTGAACATAAATTATATTTCGTTGTCCATTTTTACTATATATTTATATTATGCACATTACCGGTACCATAAATGCTTCAACTCGTTACAAGTATAATAATATCAATGTTCCACGTATTCATTTACGTTGTTGGTTAGCTTGTTAGCTAATCGCTTCATCAATGCTTCAAATCTTCAAAATTCCATAAAAGTACGTATATATTCCGTAACCCGTCGGTATTCTATGAACACTAAAACAGCTAAAGATTCTAATTCTACTTAAACTAGTGTTAATACACGAAATGCTAAGTAACAAGTCAGAGTCGTCTTTAAATTGTGAATGACTCAAACTCTAGTAACCAGGCTGGTTAGAATAATGCATAGGACCCCTAGGGACCATTCCCATTCCTTGTTGCTGTTGTTGTTGCTGTTGTTGCTGCTGCTGCATCATTTGCATTTGTCGAAATCTTTGTTGCTGCGCACTATTAGGCATACTTGGAGGACCTGGACCCATTCCAGGCTGCCCCATTTGGCCAGGATTTTGCATTCCAGGTTGTCCCATTTGGCCAGGATTTTGCATTCCAGGTTGCCCCATTTGACCTGGGTTTTGCATTCCGGGTTGCCCCATTTGGCCAGGGTTTTGCATTCCCGGTTGCATCTGACCTGGAATTCCCATTTGACCAGTAGACATAGCTTGTTGAGACATTTGACCTTGGCCTTGCATGTTCGGTTGTCCCATTGGACCTCCCATTCCTTGTCCTGGATTCTGCATACCAGGTTGCCCCATTTGTCCAGACATCATTCCAGGACCCATTTGATTGGGATTCATGCCGGCAGGTCCCATCTGATTTGGATTCATTCCTGAAGGTACCATTTGACCCATCTGATTTCCACTCGACATGCCGGACATCATCTGACCGGGCTGGCCTATTTGACCCATTCCTGATGGGCGTCCATAGTTCCCCTGCATCGGATTCATGCCCTGCGTTTGAGGGCCACTTTGTCCTGGCATAAAGCCAGGTCGCTGACCCATACTACGAACCTGACCTGGTACTGGTCCAGGACCACTACCCATAAATCCGCTTATTTCTTGAACTGGAACTGGGCCTCGGGCACTCATCATCTGAGTCATGGTCTGAGGCTGGGACATCATTGGAGCACCAGGACCGGGACCTTGTGGAACTGAAGGGCCACCAGGCTGGTTGTACCCATAGTTTGGATTCATAGCTAAAATTCAAACGAGTTTCCATCAATAATCGAATACATTTAAATACAAACTAAGCAGAACAAAAATTGTATGGAATAACTTACTAGGCTGCATTTGTTGTTGTGCTTGTTGTTGCTGCTGTTGCTGATATATCTGCTGCTGATTTGGAGGCATTCCTTGTCCTTGGAACTGTTGTGACTGCATAGTAGGAGGCGTCTGGCCACGAAGATGCTGTCGCAAAATTTGATGCCTAGCCCCTGCTGCGTTGCTTGGTGCCTGAGGGAATTGTTGAAATTGATTCGGAGCTGCCGTCGTACCAGGGTGCCGTTGACGCAATAAGTTCTGCAGTGCTTGCTTCGATTGATGTTGATGCATCTGTGGTCTTGTACCTTCACATAAATTAACCCAAACATTAACACTAGTATCACAATAACAAGCGCGTTGATGTCTTATTCGGATATGGAATCAACACTCTAGACATACCACTTGTTTGGACGGGCCCTTGCTGCTGCGGATAATACGGTTGTTGTTGTTGTTGTTGCTGTTGTTGAACCCCATTATACCATTGAGGAGGAGGACCTGGACCAGACGGGTAATTTGGCGGTGGTTGACTTCCAACTGGAGGCATACCTTGTGCTCCTGGAGCTCCGAATGGGCTTCCCTGTAACCGCAAAAAGGAACATTAAAAAGGGTTTTATTATCTTATCTTATTAGATCTTATTATACTGTATCAAGCACAAAAACGTTAGACTGTATCATTTACCGAATTTGCATTTGGCATAGGCGGTTGGTTAGCCGGGCTGTTTACCGACGGCTGCTGTACTTGTGCGGCAGCAGCCGCCGCCGCCGCTGCAGCTTGTTGTTGTTGCGCTTTCGTGGGTCTCTTCCTCCTCGGAGGTCTTGGTTTAGTATTTCTTGCATTACTTCCAGTAGATCCACGAGGACTTTGATCCGAAGATGGTGTGTCAGGTTGCTTAATTATAATCTCCTCCTTTATAACTATTTCAGGTTTCACATCAATATCTTCAGGAGGTAGTGGAACCGGTTCGAGGAAATACGAAAATGGCTTTACTAAGCAGTGAGTATGGTACTTTAAAAGTCTATGAGCCTCTTCATAACGAAGTGGTTTTCGTTCCATTTTAACTGCCCCAAACCAGGCCCATGACAAAGGTGCAGGATTTCGCTGTCCTTCTATAAGTTCCCAAGGGCTCACACGTTGTTTTTCCCATACTTGCAAACCCTATACATATAAGCACATTGCTAACTGTACATTTTTGAAAGCCAAACAATAATAAATCCTCATTTCACGTTGGGAAATACAATCTTACCGGCTTTTTATCAACATATTCAAAGCTCGGGACCCGATTTCCTTTTGAATCAATCACCATTGACGTTGGTTGTGTAACAATGACCTCAGCTTGCACTTTTGAAAGTGGAAGTAGCTGTCTTAGAGGTTTGATCGAAGGAGCATCTCTGTCAGCAAGTTCCTGTTATCAAAAAATCAAATTCACAGCTTATTATGACAACCTTACAATTAATTGAGCATAATTTGTTTTTACCTTTTTCAATTTCTTCACCAAGTTCAAATTTTGTCTTTTCATCTCCTCTATCCTGTCTCCCGGTTCACAAATCTGAGTAGAATGAACCAACGCTGTGATCATGTCGACAATTGTTGGAAACACATCACTGCACAAATTACAAAAGTTTAAGAAAGTGTCCCACTTTGAAAACGACATTTATCGTTGTCATAATACATAGAAACCTTACCCGTTCGTGTACAGATCAACAACATTATGAGTAACCAGTTGCGTAAGTACTACAGCCCATTCTGCAGTTGCAGTTGAACTTCTTTGAATAGCAATCGAACATTCCTCCGACTAAACTCAACCTAAGTCTAAGAGCGTCCCGCATGGCATCAGATTTGCAATCCACAGTCTATAAATGCAAGATTTATGATTATTAACAACTTAAAACGATTTATTAGATGATCTGAGGACTGGTTTTAATAAACTAACCGGATTGTTTGAGACTGAGAGTAGTTGAGTAAACTGAGTCAGTAATGACGTCAGCAAAGTTTCCCTTTGTTCATCTTGACCTCGCAGACAAGTAAGGATCAATGCAAGAAAAGGTAACTGTGCATGTAGACTGCCGCCACCAAAGCTGCATTTATTACTGTTTGAAGGTTTTGGCCAAAGAGTATTTTCAAGAACATTCCCTGTTTGAAGACAAAGATAAATTGCACCAATGATATCTTGCAATGGACCATTTAAATTATTAAATAAGAAACTGGCTAATGTAGTTAGTTAGTAGTCATACCTGCATGGCGAAGTACTCTGCCCTGTACTGCTCCACTGAGCTTCGCCACCAGCGGTGCGATTAACCAAGCCGATGAAGCAGTCCAATTAGGTCCACCGCAAACAATTTTTCTCATCGTAGTCTCCGAAATAATTCCTATTATTCTGCATTCCGCCGTTTTGCGAGAGAGATAGCGCGTTCGGAGGAGTTTTTGCAATATCTTGACTCTTTTTTCCTGACCTCGGGCTTTTTCCAGGGGCTGGAGATGGTGTTGAATTAAGCCCAGAGTATTCTTCTTCACCGTTTAGATGAAATACATCAAGAGCTGCCCGCGCCACAATATCAAGCCAGTTTTGATGTTCCATGGGAGTTGCATTTAACTGTTTATTTTGTATAGTAAATGCCAGCCATGCTTCCCGAATGTTCCATTGATCGAGTCCTTCCATAATTCTACGAATATTTCCACGAGGATCATTCACTTCATCAGGCAAAGGTGTTTCTGGGTAACAAATGAGATGTAGAAGCCGTTGAGCTTGTTTAGCTGACACAATCGGATCCAGTAACATGTCTGCATTGCACAGCTCATCTGGGTTTTGAAGAGAACGCTGACGAACCCATGGTTCACAACACATTTGCTGTAACGCACTGAACGCAAACGATGCAAGAGTACGTGCTTCTCCACTATAAATGTAACAACAACCAACCAACCAACATAAATTACATTACCCATAACATTTTAAATAATTATTCATGAAAGACAGTGGTGCTAACATTTCGTTAAATCTCAACGCTTCACCGGGTCGATCAGATGGAACATCCGATGTTCCCAGAATATGACTAATACTTAATTCTCCCGACGGCATTCCTGGAATGGGACGCTGATCCCGTCGTCGTTCTCCTGATCCAGCTGCATCAGCTAATAAAAGTATTGCTTTGAGGACTGCCAAGACTGCTCCTAACGTTATTGTGTTGTACGATGCTGTCTGTAAACGACGATCACAGCTTAGCTTTAAAACGCTGGGTCTATTGTTTGAGTTCACACTGTCCGGAGTCTTAAATAAACTCAGTAACAGATGACAGGTCAATCTTGCACATGCTTCAACATCTGGGTCGTTCGGTCCACGTCCTGCACAAATAACAATATTTAGTAATTGAATCAATATTGAATTTCATTGATTTAAATTAATGCTATAGAACACTTGCCGTCATTCCAAGCTTTTAGTAAAGACGGTACTGCTTGAACCACAAAATCTTGTAAAGAGAAACAATGTCGAGCAACTAATAATGCAGTCAAAGTTGCCAAGTTGGAATGATTACTAAGATGTTTAACGTCAACCACGGAAATGATGTCGGAATAAGACGTCACGTGTCGAATGGGAGTGCACAAAGTTTGCAAAACTCCAAGCCATTCTGATGCTAATGCCGGACAGGCAGAAGTCATTTCCGCACACAAAGAAGCTAAATCATTAAGTTGTTCGGTATCTGCTTCGTTACAAATGGATAAAACTGCATTGCACACAAAACTGTAACGACAAGCATGGCTCTCTATTAGCTGTCGAATAATTTGAGGTTCAACCTAAAACAATATCAAAACTTTTAAAGACCATTCATGTATTCACAATGATAATTTCGTAAACTATTGACGTCTCTACTCTCTCTACCTTCCGTCTAGGATTGTCCAGACATTGAGTCATGAAAGATTGGTTCCAATTTTGAGAAGATTCTGCTGGTTGAACTGGGGTACAGATAGCTTGACGAAGCTTGGACGCTAGTGGTGTTAAATAGTCGGAAACATTTTTCGCTCTCAAGAAACCGCAACAGGCTTGCAATTCCGTGAGATATGCTAATGTGCAACGTTCAGCTGATGTACACTCTGCTGGAATGGTCAATCGTCGCATGACCCGGGTTAAACTGTCCCAAACAGTCATTGTAGTTTCTGCGTCCACTGAAATAAAAGGCAAAGTCCATAAGGTAACATGAATAATTTAAAAATAAAGATGCGTCATTCACTGGACGAATCAGAAATAAAGTTCACTTCTTTTCTTACACAATAGAGAACAGTGATAACGTCGAAGTACAGCTACTAGCTGGAGCAACAATGTTGTAGAATAAGTGCAGGTGATTGGACTCCCTCTGACACTAAGCTGAGTTTCAACCTCTGGAAGTTCACGAAGCATTTGGACACAGGTTTCCAGTAATCCAGTGATATTAAGGGCAGATTCCATAAGTTCCGATAAGAACCCGAAGTGCTCAACAGTAGGAAGGTAATTTCCCCGTCCTGGAAAATCGAACAGTGAAAATGTTTGTTAGTAGTACAGTAAATAAATTGCTGAATAATAGGAAACTTTTCGTTACCTGCTGCAAATGAAGCCATCATCTCCGCAGCAGTTTGTGCTGCAGCTCCTGTTACAGTATGCTGATCATAATAGGACAATGCAGAAAACTTAGCCTGCAACGACTCCAAGTTAATTTCATTCTTCGAATGTTTCTTCACCCTACTTCCATCCGCGACATCGTATGAAAATTTCTTACTAAAAAGCTTGTTAATCTCTTTTGACACTTTCTTGACTACGTGTTTGGCTTCGTCTCGAGTACGACCTACGCCATAGAGAAGAATGTGCCGTTGATTTCCTTCGTGTAGAAAGCTGTCGTCTTGAGGTAGTGGAAAATGAGTGACGTAGAGTCTATGTCTACTTTGTTTGGACATTTCGATCGTTGAGTTCGAAGACGGGTTCCCTCGTCCACCTGAACCACTTGTGTTTGGATCGTTATTGGAAGTATTATTAGATTGTGAATGGTTAGAATTCATTCCAAAAGTGGGCCCGTTGGCACTTTCATCTTTGGGCGAATCCACTTGATCCATTTGCTGTTCTTGGTGCTGTTGAGTAATCTGCTGAAGAATACTTTCCAAATCGTCATCAACGGTCCTGTCGTCGTTGTCCCTTTGTCTTGGAGCTTCTTGCATTCGCGGCAGGGGTGGAAACAAAGGACCTCTTTCATCAACCAAATCATGGTGCGGTGTTGCACCTGGAGTTACAGATGACACTGAAGCTGGTGTTCCCGGACCAGCATGAGACCCTGGACCCGGAGTAGCTACCGATTGAACTGGCTGTACCGATGTAGGATTGGTAGATTGCTGTGGTTGAGGTAGAGTAGACAGGTCTCCACGAGCCACAAGTGAACAACAATAGAGATCATGTGAAAAGATATCATGCCTTATCAAGGCAGAGAAAAGGTGGACTAGTGAGGAGAAAGTTTCTTTGCTTCGAAATGAAGATTCATCTACAGATATTACAAGACAAACATATTAAAGCTTTATAACGAAACCGATGATTTCTAGCATTAACTACCTATAAATTTAGGGACGTACCTAATACAGGAGCATCGGTGTCTAAAAATTTAAACAAGAGATTGTGATATGGTAAACTTAAGGTGAACGTCTCTCCTTCATCTTCGTTCCCACTACTGTTGCTCGTTCCACCATTCGTGTCTCCTGCACTTGCTGGACCATTAGCATTATTGCGAATTCCCAAGCTTTCAGTGTCATTTCCGTTCATGCCGTCGTCATCTCCATTCACAGTTTTACCATCTGGATTTGGAGTATTTGGCGGTTCAATTGGACCATTCGCATGTAACGCTGCCTCGGACTGCCGGTGTTCTAAAATTCTGGCAACAGCTAATGCACGATGTTCTCCAATTCTTCTTTGCCCCACTGCCCATTGACACAACAGTAAAACCACGGGTGCATCGTTTTCAGCTAAATTGTCTCTCACTGGAGGTGATGGGAATATCTTAGAATAAAGTGTTTCTAATGAGTTATTTGCTTCAACTTTGTCGAAAAAATGCCTATCTAAGGCGTCTAGCGCAGAAAGCACTTTCTTCAACGTTGTTCCAGCTGAAGATTGTTGCCATTCTTCACAGGACCAATTAGCGTCCACGGCTCGACTCCGCATCATAATTTGTCTTTCAGCTGCTTTCAGTTTCGCACGTATAATATGGTTGTTGGCTCTTTGAGGCATTGGAAGCACAGACGGTTCCACTGGTAAAATATCCAGTGCAGAAAATGCGGGTACGGAATTTTTTCCTGAATCTTGTGTTGCATTTGGATTGTTGTTGTACACTAATGCTGTTGGACATTCTAAGGTAATGGACTGTAATGAACACACTAACGCAAGAAGTGTCGAACGATGCTCTGGACAATTTAAATGCTCAACTAAAGCAGCTGGAGGAAGGACTGGTGGTCCGTCCGGCTGCAACAAGGCTGCAATATCCTGATCACTGAAAAGGGTTGATAATCGTTTTGCTGCTATTGTCGCGAGTCGACGAGCAAGCAACTCTGACTGTGCAATATCCGGTAAGTACGACAAGAGTAATGGAGTCAACGCTTTCCAGGCACCATCTTCTAACGATTTTGTCTTGTCCATCATTTCCACCATCCACTGCAACCAATCGTATCGGTCTAGAAGACCCTCCTGTGAAGCCAACGTCAACAATATCAAAATCAATAACAAAGTCCACATTGCTGTAAATTATGTATAAAAAAATTATATACCTCAAATAAATGCTTCGCAAAATCAAGACAGTAAAGCCACTGTCGTAAACAACCTTCACCGCCTTCACCATATCCGTACGTGAAACTCGATCCAGACGAAGAGGAAGACAACGAGTTGGAACTTGAACCCCCAACGTTTGCCATCGGCTGTGAACCGGAAGAAGAAATGCTACTGGTGGGAGCTGGGGCAGTTGGTAAAAATCCAGTTCCACCATTGTACCAATCTGCAAGACGAATTAGGAGATCCTTCATACACCGCTGAAGTGAAATTGTCCATTCTTGGGACGGGTCGGGCATTTGTCGCTTTTTGGTCTTTGCTTCTGAAATGGCTGAATTGTACGAAGCTGTCATTTTTAAGAACCAAGCAGCTCGCACCATTGGGACTTGATGTTCCGCCAACGTCAGAAAAATTTCCTCTCGTTTGTTGAAAATTGGTACTTTCTTCGATATGGCCGTCAATGGTTTTCCTCCAGCCAAATCCTTCATCCATGATTCTAAAATTTGTTTATGGCGGGGGGTTACGTGCCAAAAATGATCTTTGGTATTCACTTGCATCCGCTTCTTTCCAGTGTCAGGAAGAGCATTGAGTTCCAATTTCTTGGAGATTGCTCCATTAATAAAAGCTCCAAGCTATATTCACCCACAACACAAATTGAAATCAAATCCATTTCACACTCATCCTGAATAATTAATCATAAACCTTAACGAGCTTCGATTAAACTTTCCACTCACTTTAGCCGCGTTGATGTTGCAATTTCGAGCTGTACCAAACTCATCACTTATTTGCGGAATGTGAGAAAATCCTTGTTTAACATTAAGTGCAGTGAGTTCATCCTAGAATACAATCAAACCACATCTATTAAATATTCAGTTGCAGTTATTAATCAACGCATTCAAAAATGATTAGGTACACTCACCTCTCTTTGTTTCGGATCTTGAGGGTACACATCCGGGGGACCGAGCCGAGGCCTTTTGAGTGGCCTTTTTTCCCACGAAAACCCTACCATTGACCCACTCATTTGAACACTACCGTGACATAATTTTTAAAATTTCAAACCCACTATTCTTAAAAAACTATTATAATACTATATCTTCTTTCCTCATGTCTTAAATGCCTCAATCTCCTCAACCACTTCCAACCTATAACAAAATCAAATCAATTCAGCTTCAAAACAAACTCAAACTTTGAAATTATAAAGTTTCAAAAAATTCAATAAATAATATTATTTTTACCTTTTCTATACTAAACTGACTAATACAAAATGCAAGAACGCACTATTACGAGATTACGACGCTGCACACAACAAATTCCGGGATGAGAATATCAGTAGAATTAATAAACTATTAAAATCTAGATTACTTCTGTTACATCGAAGCTCGTTAAGGTTTATGATTAATTATTCAGGATGAGTGTGAAATGGATTTGATTTCAATTTGTGTTGTGGGTGAATATAGCTTGGAGCTTTTATTAATGGAAATTAACGCTAAAATTCGATAGTACTTTTTTTGACTGATGTCCTGTTTTAAATGCAAAAAACTAGCAACGACGCTAAAAAACAGAAACTTGACACAAAAATTTAAGGTAGCCCGGCTCCTGCGACAGAAGATACTGTCAGACGAGAGAGGAGCATCCTCAATGAGGATTCCTCATTCCCTATTCCGTTGCTTTTGCCGTTGAATCCCGTATAAACCACAAAAGGACGCGAAAAAAGGTGGATTAGGTAAGGTGCATTGACTTTCTTAACACATGCACCGTTGCACTTTACTACTGCACCTGCATCTTACACGGTTTTCATTTGGCATTTAAAATGTCGTAAAACTCGGGACATCTACAACTATAAGGACAAATTGACTTTAACACGCCGTGTTAATAGAACAGAACTTACATCAATGAATAAATTAGATTAACTATTAACCACAATAAAAAATACGGTGAACGGCGTCGACGTTTGTGATTACTTTATTGTCTACTTGTTTTAAAAAAGTATAAAAAAATGATGATTTTCCATTGTTGCAAAGTTATGTCTCAAAATTCTGACATTAAGAATTAGCTAAGTTAAGTTTTTATACAGGTTACATGAATTGAAATGTGACCGTGATCTAAATTAGATGAAATTGAATGTGCATGATTGTTTCAGCACGGATGAAAGGAAAAGTCATTATTTTATGATGGATTGTTTGCATTGTTCATTGTGACGATGCACAAGTCGCAAGTGACAATGTCAATGAGAGGTTGAAACAAGGTCCCTAGGAAGAAGTTCTTGGACGAGCTAAAAATGGACTTGTTCAAATAAAAATACTAGTACAAAAAAAAGATCCATAAAATTATGGACTACGAGTTCAAATTGAAGACAGCAGCTGAAAGGGTCAAAGTGGAAGACTGGTTTGATTACGAAGGCTGTAAAGTCGGAAGGGGCACCTACGCTCATGTGTACAAGGCTAAGAGGAAAGATGGGTAAGTTTAACTATAATTATAATTAATTTTTGACTTTTTGATGAAATGTATGAAATTGGTACGATTTTGTGATGGTTGCGGAGAGCGGAGCCCCTTGCATTGGCACGAAAGCGGACAATTGAGACTTGAGACTACGCATTGAAACAAATCGAAGGCACTGGACAGACTGGATTATCCAAGTCAGCTTGTAGAGAAATTGCTGAGTTGGTGTTTTTTGAATATTTTGAATGATTTGATTGAGAGGTTCGAAATTGTGAAATGATTTGGATTGATCGTCTCTTTCAGTTACTGCGTGAACTCAAGCATCCGAATGTCATTAGTTTACAACGTGTATTCCTTTCACACACTGACCGGAAAGTATGGTTACTGTTTGACTATGCGGAACATGACCTTTGGCACATTATTAAGTTTCACCGAGCTGCGAAAGCGTCCAAGAAACCGGTCATGGTCCCAAAGGCAATGGTGAAGTCCTTATTGTATCAGATTCTGGAC
>JABASF010001624.1:0-20420 GCA_019776145.1 Harlomillsia oculata
TCTATTAATGATTATTATGTCGTAATAAGTAATAATGTGCTAATCTATGAAATGTAATAATTAATACATGGGATGCGTCTAACAAATTTGTTTTGTTTTGTACTTTGTTCTTGTAGTACAAGTTCCCTTGAAGAAGATGAGTTGGAGGTCAGCCTCAGGAGCGTGCCCACCACAGGACAATTCAGGAAGCGGAGCGGCGGGAGCAAAGCTGGGGGATGAGGACAGGAGCAGGGCCGTGGGAGCTCCTTCTCCATCAAGTCCTGTCCCTCACATTTCCTCAGGAAGCCGAAAGGTAACATTGGAATCGGATTCTATCTATCCTGGGTAGGATTGTTAGTTGTGCCGTGCCGTGCCGTGCCGGTGCCGTGGTGAGTAGGCAGGACATATAGTCTACATACTGCGACTACAGATAGGCATCGTCATCATGCCCATGTCCTTAGCGTCAACGTCAAGGTCAAGGTCATCAAAGTATCATGGATTTTCAATTGTGGTTGTGTTTGCTAGGAACCGGAAGAGCCGAGAATCCGCGCAATTGACGAGAACAAGGAAGGGAAATGCGGAGTTGTGAAGGGGCAGGTGAATGAGGTGAAGGAAGAAGGCGACGGCGACGGCGACGGCGACGGCAACGGCGACGGTAAAGACACTGGGAACGGAAAGGACATGAACATGGACATGGACATCCTGGCCGTGGTAGAAGCTGTTGTTGTGCAAGCCAGCAACACGGGCACGGTGGACAACAACAAATGTGAACAGCCGAAGCGACAATGTGCCCAGCCGTTGAAGAAACGTCGATTGAGCATCGACGTGGATCCTAGCGAACGCGACATTTTCATCAAAAGGATTCATGCCGAGGACAACGTTTCCTGCTCCGGTCACGATCAGGGTCATCGTCATACTTCGACCTAGCTTAATTAGTATACCTATCGGAAAACCATTCATTATTATATTACTATTGCATTATACTATATACAATGCTATATAGAAGGCTAGTTATATGATAATTTATAATGACATTTGACATGACATGACCCGGAAGGAGGTCGAAATGACAAACAATGTATGGCACTCGATTTCGTGATTGATTTACCTACTTTTGGACTATTTATTTTGCGATGGCAACATTCCAATTATAGTCATCTATAACTATATTCAATTTCACTAAATTCATTATATTATACAACGTTTGAACTTCCATGTTACTGTTACAGGCAAGATAGTCAAGAATTGAAATGAGGAAATGTTAATTAACAACCTAATGGATGATTAGAAGATATCAAATTACAAATAAAATGCAATTCAAACTGAGCTCATTTTAATCTTACATGGAAAAATACTTTCTTTCATGATAGTCGAGTTGAGCGAAATCACTGTTATTTCCAATCAGGAGACCCTCTGCTGACCTCCATGTGACCCATGAATTTTTGTCAAAGTGAACTGTTTAGTCATGGAGGTCAGATCAAAGTTGAACCGATTTGTGAAAACTGAGCGAGACTCAGCTTGAAGTAGACGACAGCTTGAAGTAGACGGGAATATGACCTTTGCCCTTTTTCAGTTTCTGTCCCATTTAACTCCATGCTTTCCAATTCCAACCACGCTTTTCCTCCCCTGCCCTCTTCCGCTCTTCCCAGCCATTCCGCCATTTCGCTTCTTATGCCATGCGGCCTGCTTATTTGCTTATACGCTTGCATTTTCGCCTCTTTCAAACTTTGTAACTACAAACGAATCATTATTTTCAAGGTCGCCGTTTTTCCAGTAACTTTAACAGATTTTAAAAATGGATTTTCATAAAGCTATTCGTGTTGTAAGTTCCATTATAATTTATCATCCAAATCAAGAAGGAAAATGATTTTTCATTTTTCATGCATTCTAATCGCACTTTCCCTTCCCTCTTCCCAGTCATTTCATATTAAATATCACTGTTCATTTATAATTCAAAAGTAGAATTTACAACCTTCGTTTAATGGAACATGTAATTTATTGTTTTTTATTACTTTACATTTATAATACGTTTGTTGGCTGGCAGTCATATATGTTGAATCAAATTCTAAAACACGCAAATATGAAAGAATTAATAAATATGGCTAATAATAATTAATAAATTCTCAATTGTAAGAATATAATATAAATGATGAATGAAAATGTGGCAAGTGTCCTTGTCTGGGTGAATTGGTCGCTATTGACGAGATTCAAAATCACTGGACGACATTCTTTAGCAAAAGCTTTTTGCACATGATGACAGGTTAACAAATGAAATGGCATTTTCCTTGTTGATTGGAGTATGGAGTGCGTGGTGCGCCGAAGAAGAAACGTGCGTCTCACAATGCATTCGCATTCCCCAGTGCAGTCCTTGTTCGTTTCTCCTCATGGTGCAGGTGCAGGTGCCGGGTAAGCATCATTGCATTGTAACAACAGGTCTCCTATACCCTTTCGCTTTCCACGAATCTTTGACATGTGACCTCAACAGAGTCCTGTCCACTCAATTCCAAGGTACAATCTCGACATTTGTGCCTTTGTTACTGTCATTTGCCGATGGAACCGAGTTAGAAGAATTTGTGCGGTTTTGGAAGTTTGCTCAGAGAGGCTCTTGGTTTCGGTTCGCAATCTCGTCATCCCGTCATCCTCAATCGTCTTCGTCATCAAGTCATCAGCATCAACTTCCGTTTTGACCATTAACAAATCCAAAGTCGTGGGATATTCGATCCTCAATGTACGTAAACGTCTATCTTCCCGCCCGGACATGTTGAGGCTGGAATCTTGCTTTTCCATGTGCTTTCTCTTCCTCTTCCTCTTCCTCCAGGCTCCAGGTTATACCAACATTCTCCTTGAACATTGAACTTGGGTGCGAGTCCCAGTACTTTTCGGATGAGGATGCTTTGGTGCGTCCGATTGCTGTCCATGGATAGAATTGCGTACAGCAGCAGGTGCAGCAGTGGAGAAGGAGCGGACAGCGGCAGCGAAGGAATAGCATGCAGGTCAAGGTCAGCAGGTCAAATGGGACGGAAGCTGGGAAAAGGGCAAGTCTACCTTTGGGACCCTCGATATCGTAACATGGGAGCCAACAGTTGAGATTGATAGCCACAGTGGGTGGAAAGTACATAGTCACCAACGGCTGTAGCCTAACCGTAGTTTCGTGCCCTGCCCTCTTCAGAATTAAAATTCGACACGGACACACTCCATCGTAAGATGAAATGTGCATAATATGTTTATTGATTTCATTCACAATTTGAAATGAATTGAACTATGAAAGCGTAGTTTCAGTTTATTACAAACTTGGGCATCTTTATTGCGTTTGCGAACCTATAAAAACTATAAAACGCACTAATTTTTGACTTTTTCCGAATTATTAAACACCTAACAACACCACCTCACACAACACAACACATGACATGACACATGACCCTTGGACCACACATCCACACTTTATTAATTGATTAAGAGGGTTTGTTGGTAATTGGGGCGAGTGAGGGTGAGGGTGAGGGTGAGGGTGAGGGTGAGGGTGAGGGTGAGGGTGAGGGTCAGGGTGGTGTGTTGTGTTGTGAGTCATGAGGTCATGACTCATGATATGTCATAGGCATAGGGTATGCGTAGCTTTAGCTATGGCATAGTAGACGAGTCCAGAGTCAAACATCACACAATAAAATAAATTAAATATACATGTTCAAGTACACCAACTTTACATACATTTGACTTCATGATGGATCTACAATTGATTGCGATGACCTTTGACCATAAACAAGACAACATATTGGAAACAAGGAACCACAACTCACCTAACCAACTCATACAAATCCTAATTTCTAGAATATAGCATGCCTTACAAACGTTAGAGATGACAATTGACAGTTTGTGATGTGAAGGAATGGAATGAAGATGAAGAATCAAGGAAACAAAACTCACGTGAAGACCGGGCGACATGCTCGGACATGGACATGGACCGTGAACACGCACATACATGACATGACATGACATGATGATGATGACCTAACCCATTTCCAGAATACAGACTCATATTTTTACTGTGAATTTAGAACAACTGCTTGTGTTAGCCAACATGAAAAGTCCAATCCAATGGATCATGAATCATATGATAAACAAATCAACTAATAACAATTTCCACATTAAAAGGAAGAAGGAACACAGACAAAGTTAACGTAGGTACATGGCGAATGTGATAAAGATAGAAGACGTAGATAAATAAGGGATTAGGACAATTCAAATCCCGCCTCGGCATTGATGACGTACTCTAACTTTTCCCGCAACTTGTCTTCATCCACATATTCAGGGAGCTTGAGTAAATTCATGCACGTCCCAGCTGCAAAGTGCAAAAACACCAACATTTCAAACCTTCGCATCTTAGATTCCCATTAATTTCACTTGACAACTTGACAGTTGATGGATTGACTGATATTCTGTTCAAATTTATTACTATGCCATGCGATAATAATGCCATAGATATTACCTGTAGGCAATCGGTCAGTCACACCTGCACTTTGAATTCCAAACTTGGGATTCAGATCCTTGAAACCCAACAGCGGTGGTCGAGAACAGGAAGTCACAAACTTGATCAGCTTTCGCATCTGACGCTCGTCCATTTTCCGAACGACCTGACAACCAACAGTCACAACATACGTCCATTATTATTTATTAGATATTGATACATTGATACATCGTCATGTCATCATTGATCATGATGTCATGAATCATGATTGATACATTGAAACTGCAACTGCAATTACCGTCCAGAAAAGCACAATGGTGGGGTGCTCCGCGGAAAATCCGCCAGTGTAGTTTGTGTGGGACATCCAGTCGTCCACATTGATAGGTCGCTCAGATCCTGAAATCAAGATTTGCAACTCTCGCCAAGAAAACATGCGCAACACAGGGACCACACTGAAAAGTCCAGCCCGGAAGCATTTGCACTCTTCTTCGATATCCCTGTGAAGCATGTCAAATGTCAAATTAATGTCAAATGTGATTGTGAGGGAGGAGAGGAATGCAAGTAGAAGAATACACGCTAGTGTGACTGAGTGAGTCTGTTGGTGTTGGCTCATAAATAAATCTCAAATTAAGTAAGCTTACACGTTGATCTTGTAGTTTGCAACCAAATGAATGTACTCAATCACGTTGGACCCGTCCACCGCAATGTTTTTCCCGTCCGGCTTCAGACTTACATTCTCAATCTCATCAAATGCTTCCTTGGTTAATTCGAAAGTGAGCCCTTGAACAACACATAACAAACATATAATCATATAATCAATGTCACGTCATGTCATGTCATGTCATATCATTGCAATGCATATTCTAGGTAGCTTTCTATATTGTATGTTACCCAATTGGCCCCAATCTCCTTGATAGCTCTTGAGCATGAGAAGATTCTTGTGCATTGAAGAGTCAAGCGTGGCCAAGAAGTCGGAGGGGTCACGGATTTTACCCACCATACATTTTTCCATGAAAAACGCCGCAAAAGGAAGCTCCAGGAGGACCTGGTCGTACAGGGCCTTCCCCACGAGTCGCCCCATCAAGAAATAATGCTTGATGTAATCTTTATTGATCTTTTTGGCGATGGGGTTCGGATAAATACGGTTATGAGAGTCCACTTGGAAGAGACCGAGATTCGGGTCAACCCCTGCCTTGGTCGCTTCCGTGAGGAACTCTCGGAGCAAGCCACCGCCGTCCACACCCGCCTCTGGAACTCCGACAACGTTCACCAGAGAAATCCTGATGTCGTCTCGTATGTCTTGAACTATGATTGACAAATGCAGACCAATTAATGATGACATGATGAGAGATGGTATTCAATGGATGACGTAAGTAATAGAGAGACTCAGAGACATGTATAATAAATAATACCATTTTCATATGAGAGCTTCTCGAAAGCGTCTTCGTAGAGGAAACCTCGTCGAACCTGAATGAGCTCAGGATGGCCATGGAAACCACCCGCGTTCTCACGGGACATTTTGTCCAGGGTGATCATTCGGTTAAATATCTCAATTCGATCGTCGAATCCGATGGCAAAAGGCACATGCACTAACGTGAGCAAAGTGTTGTATTCTCGAGTCCATTCGGGTGGGCGTGAGTCCGGGCTGAAATGTTCAAATCCGAGTGCGCCCGTGGACAAGGACAGCTTGTCCGCCGCGTTCGGAACCACAAACTCCTCCTCCGGAAAGAAATTCAAGCGGAGGTTCCGATTATGGATGGTTTGGAGGAGAGTAGTTACGACCTATGACCATGCAAATAAGAATGAGAAGAGAACCCACAAATGACTCACTCACTCACAGTTCATAGTTCACAATCGTAATCACCAATTACTACATATTGAGCACATCAATGAAATGTGCAGGCTACGCTCGCCTCGCTAGTATTATTTGTAGAGTACCTTCATTCGATGGTTGAGGTGGAAGGTCCACCTGGAAGGAGGAAGTTTGTCTTGAACAATCATTTGGTCAGCTGCATTCACTAGGACGGAAGTAAGGACCCGGAGCTGAGGCCACTTCATAGGAACTGCTCCCAAGAACTCCGCATCGTGCAACCCGCTCATGAGTGCGTTGAGCAGGAACAGGAACACGAAGGACTCGTCAGTCTCCTCTCGTACTCTCAGGGGAAGCATCTACAGCAGAACGAGAACCACATCACATGATCACACCCCATCCCATCCCATCCCATCACATCTTACATCACATCAGACAATTGGACATTAGGCTAGACTTACGTATTCAGTCATAGCAGTCATGAAAACGTTGTTATGCATGACGAAGAAAAGGTTGGGGAAATTAGTGACCACTCCCGCCGGCTGCCTACGCATCAACGGAGCACAGAAGCGCACGTATGTCTTCCATGTCTCTTCGTCGAATTTGGGGAAGAGAATCTCCGGAGGGACGTGAGCAAAAATGGTGGCCAACTTCTCATAAATCTATGCACCCCATGGATTCATGGACATGGATCGTCAAATTCAAAAAACACGTGTGCCATAGCAGCAAATTAGCAACAAACAGACAAGGAAACAACTCAACTTTAACCCTTGAATATGTGTGAGCGAATGTGAATGTGAATGTACGTACCAAATTAGCATTGTCCAGTATGTTGTCGTCCATTGGATGGAGGAGATCCAACCAATCATTCAATTTTTCCTCCTCGTCTCCAGGTTGAAGCCAATCGTGTCCAGGAACTCTGTAAATTGATTCAAGTAGATTTGAGTACCAAGAGAAGGAGTGATGTGGTCATGTGAGATGAGATGACAGATGCGAGAAGACAACTCACGGGATCTCAATATTGGGAATGAGTGGGAGCACAACGTTGTCCAGATAAAAGCGAAATGGGAATGAAGGGGAGCTGGAGTCAGTGAGAAGCAGAGCAGCGTACAACATGTTTTGCAAGTGAGTGGGTCTGATTCGAATGGGAACCATGAGGCTGACCATGTCCGCCAGGGCACGCTCGCCCAGCAGCGGAACGAGGGCCGGGAGCAGGACGTGCGGCACAATTTCCTTCCTGTCCACGGCGGGGATCCCATGACTACAAATCTCCGCGGAGAACACGCTGAGGATGCAGTTGTACACTTCTCGCCCAGACACCCACGACAATCGAAAACGAAATTGCTTGTAGTTCATGTCTTCCAGTTTCAGGAGGTGGTTGAGCAATACAAACGGACGTTTAAAAATAGTCAAGGCGGAGCGAGCAAACTCGTTGTTCCCAAGCATGTCCACATCCTGATGCGTCTCCAATCCCAGCTTCGTTCGCAAGAGAGTGTGCCACTCCCGGAAAAACGAGTATCTCTTCCTCATGATCAGATACAACCAAACATGGACTACGACTCCGAGATGAGCTGGGGAGTCCAGTACGGAATTCGGCACGTCAGTGAATATCTACATTATATTATGTATTATTTAGGTACGCAACTGTAGTCCGTAATCCTTAGCCCAATAACATCATCCAATCATGAATGAATTAATGATTGGAAATGTACACTTACTTCTATCAAGCGTATGAAGGGATTGGTGTTGACTGCTGAAGTATTGTTGACATTGTTCATGGCGAGCATGAGGACCTTCACAATGGACATACACTCCTCATACTTCACGTAAAAGAATTGGAGCATTTGATTGGAGTTGAGAATGAGAGTTTTGGTGACATCGTACAAGCGGGACGCATCCTTCTTCTCGTGATAGAAATACACCAATCGCTTGAGTTGAGTGAGCAACCGCCAAGGCGACGAGCAATCCCCTCCAACATCCCCATCAAAGACTTCTCTCAACCTTCTTTTCTCCTTCCCTTTCGTCACGAACGACTTGACACATCTCTGAATTTTTATTGCTGCACTTGTTTCCACACGGACTCTCTGACATGATCACATATATTTTAATTAATTCACTTCACTTATTCATTATTATGATTTATTAATATATGATCATCTTAGATCCAACTAATTAGTTAGTCATTCATTAATGAAATTCACCTCTCGTTGAGTTCTCTGCTCTTGAGCTTCTTTCAGCAGGACATCTCGATCGTTGGTTTTGGACGCACCTCCCAAATTCTGAACGGGTTTTCGCTGGTACTCCCCATCAAATGACGGGAATTTGTAGCTCATCTTCTCGGCTATCGGCTACAGTCTCAAGTCTCCACTCAACTCTCAACACCACTCCACAAATCCCTACAAAAGTACAAATAAATCCAAAAACTTTTTTAAAGATACTATCCTATGAATCCTATGATCCTATCGTATATATTTTGCACAATTTATCAATTATTGATGAATGACTCCAGCACACTTGTATTATTATTTTATTATGATTGCTCTTATTAATGACTGATCGTCATGAGTCTCGTGAGTGATAGTGATGTGATGACTCATTCGACTCTTACGACCAAATCAAATTGTTCAAACCGACTCCTGTCTGTGTCTCCTCTAAGTAAGTAAAGTAAGTCCTCTACGAGGATGCGGATGAAATTAAATGTAAAATATCAATTCCATGGAGAATTACAAGAATTTTTCGTTTCTAGGTTTCTCCTTCTACTCAAAATACTGAGTGAGTGACTCAGGAATTGAGGAATCAAGGAACAGCTGACTCGGTCGGACTGAAGCAAACTGAAGCAAACGGGACTGCTGATGAAAAAAAAATTTTTTAAATCAATAGCCCATATCGAGAAACGTCTAAATACCAAGTTTCGCGCAATTGGAGATTGCAGATTTTGAGATAAAAATTCGCAAAGTTGTCAAAAACTTGCAAAAATGTTGGAATTTTTTTTTCTCCTACTGGACTCGTAAGCTCAAGAAACGTGGAAATGCGTCACGAAATGCCGAAGTATTGAATTTGACGACATTATTTGACAAACAGCTACTCTTTCATGTTTTGAAACAATTTGGTGACGTCAGAAGTGTATTGAACTGTCGACGTTTTTCAAAATTTTGCGAATTTTTATCTCAAAATCTGCAATCTCAAATTGCGCGAAACTTGGTATTTAGACGTTTCTCGATATGGGCTATCGATTAAAAAAATAATAAAAAATTTTCATCAGCAGTCCCGTTTGCTTCAGTCCTGAAGAAAACAAGAGAAAAGAATTGGTATGTTAACTGCTAATGTAATTAAATAATAATTACTACACTCAATCAACACAACACAATTTCTTAAATGAGAGTCTGAAATGAACCTCAACCCATACAAACGAAGAATAATTAATAAATTAGTTTAATTTAATTTTGTACTGGAAAAAGGTGGTTGAACGTGAACGTGAGTGAGTGAGTGACGTGAGTACGTGAGACAACGACAACAGACGTGACGGAAAATAAAAAGTTGAAATGAAATGAAATGAAATGAAATGAAATGAAATGAAATGAAATGGAAATATGAAAGATTAGGAGTTGGCTTACTGGCTTGGCTCTGTCTGGACTCTGGACAGAGGAACAGCTCACCTTTCGATGTTTGAAGTCTTCAAAAGATGATAATTTGAAGGGGATGAAAAGAAGAAGATGACAAATCCGAGATGAATTAGCAGAATTCCGTGTTTCCGTGGCTTTTGCCCAGACGGAGCTTCATTTGAAATATGAGCCTTTCCTCCAACGTGCTCTTCTCCTCCAATCACGGCCTCCCATTCATAGTCCATTTGTTCATGTAGCAAACACCGTGCGGTGCCGGTGCCTTTTGGCTTTTGACCCTGCCTTGCCTGTTCCCTTGCCTCACGTCACAACCCACAATCTGTCCTCGTCATGTCGTCATCGTCGTGTCATCAAAGTGTCAAAGTTATCATCACAATGTAAATGTAATCTGCATGCATCATGATCACGAATGTCATCTCCTCCTCGTGCCGACGCACGCCAACAAAGTTTTGAATTTTTTCAATTTTTTCGTTTCTTTGATAGTTGTCGCCTTTCCTCCTTGACTATAGTAATAATAATGCTAGAAAATAGACGCCTTAGACATTTGACCCCACTTCTTTGTGCGGGAGTCGAGTCGGGAGTTCGAGTGTATTATAGGTATAGGTTAAGTGTATAATAATAATTATTATTATTAAGTAACGTGCCGGTGGTACCGGCCGGGCCGGCTTGAGAAAAAAGAAATTCGCAAGTGTCTAGATTTTGTTTGTTTCCTGCCTGAAACTGAAACTGAAACTAAAACTGAAGAGCGATTCCATAATTAATATTGTCCATAATTTCCATTCCATAATCTAATTCTTCCATTGAACTCATTGAACTCATGCACTTGAACTTGTTTGGGATTTGTGGAGCTCATTGCTCATGTGATTTCCATTTCATTCTCTGGGCTGAAGCTGGAGATGCAGATCTCATGTGGACTCACTGGACTGGAGTGTGGAGTCTGGAGAGTGACTGGACAAGGTTTTCTCGCCTCACTGGAGAGTGGAGATGGAGAGAGAGTGCCAGTGAGTGAGTTGAGTGGACTGCCAGACTGCCACATGCCACTGCATTTGCATTTGCATTGCATTGCATTGAATGCGCTCACAAGTCGCACACAAGTCAGAAGTCACACAAGTCAATGTCAAAGTCACACAACTGCACTACTCCACTCGCTGCGCTCGCATGACTCGCATTCGCATCGCAAGTCGCAACACAACAGCAACACTGACAAACAACACAACACAACACACTCTTTGGTTGGTTTTGATTCCACCACTTTCCATTCGCATTCCACGTTCCATAGTTCCACCTCACTTGACAACTTCATTTGACGGTCAACTCCAAAGTCATCTTCTTTGAAAAGGTGAGTCCGTGTCCGTGAGTCCTTTCTTTTATTTTGTCATTTTGTCTCCTCTACACACTACAGTCCATGTCCACTGTCTTTTTGTCATTTCCTGACTCTCTCAGCTTTTAATAGTATTGTGACATTCTTGTGACCTCTGACCACTACAAGTAGTAAGTATTATTGTATTATATAATATATAGTATACGTCACGTGTACTACGCTATGTTGTTGTGTGACACACAGTGACAGTGTCATCAAAGTCAGCGTCATCGGAAGTGAATTGGTAACTTTTTGTTCATGTCCTCGTCCTCGTACTTTTGAACTGTAAACAGCTGACTGACTGCTAGGATCCGGAAGACGGGGAAACCGAAACCGAAACCGAAACCGGAAACCGGAAACCTGTAACTTTTAATCGACGACAGCTGACAGCTCAGCTTAACTCACTCCTTTGTCCTTTCTCGAACAATGCAATCATTACAAATGATTTGCTTGATTAATATATTTATCAACTTATTTATGTGATTATAATATAAATATGTGTGTTGATGTTGACCTGTTGACTGTGTGCTGTCCAACTATATGCATATAGATAGTAACTAGTATAGTAACTGTAGCGTATAATGCGTAACTATCAGTCCTACAATGTGAAGGCGACGTCATTGATTTTCTTGAATGATGTACTAAAAAGTAATAATATTTAGTTAGTCAAATGGTCAAATAATGAAGAATTGGAATATATAAAGTGCTGTGCTGTCATGTCATGTCATTTGTTGTCATTTTGTATTTATTGTCAACAGGAAGGAAGGAAGGAAGGACAATTGTCCGTGATTGACTGTGACTGTGACGTGACGTGATTCTAAGCCTCGTCTTGTCCAACAAAGCAACGAGTCCAAAGTCCATCCAGCTCAGCCACCCATTAACTAACTACAATCAGTTGTATTTCCCCTATTTCAAAAGGCGAATGCATCATTGTTCCAGCAGACACTTTCATTTTTGGAACATCTTTAGGTAAACTATGCTATCTAAGAGTCATTGAGAGAGGTCAAAGGTCAAACGAATACTCTTATTAGTTACAGTCTCAGTCGCAGTGCAGTGCAGTGAATTTGAAGGATAAGGACTTTTAGGGACAAGGAAGAGATCAGTCTGAGCAGTGCTCAGTGTTCTATTTTATCAACTCTAAAATTCATACTACAATTAATCTATAGTCTATTAGTCTATAGTCTTCAGTGCGTATTAGTATGGTAATTAATGTCCTCAATCAAATCAATGATATCACTCTGGACTCTTTTGTTGACTTCAATTGATGACTTGATGAATTACTGATTGTTATTGTTGGACTCTTTGCTCCCATTTGTGTCATTGTCCAAAGAATGACAATTATAGGTCAGATGAGACATGAGACTCACTGACTCTCATCTGAACAATGTACCTAAATAATTAATGACACATAATGTAAGTATGATTGTTCATTGTGTGGCTGTGCCCTCTTTTCCTTTCCCTTGCCTTTATGCCGTTATTCGTTATCCGTCATGTTCTGCCTTACCTTATCTTTTATGTTTGCATATGTTTGTACTATGTAACTATAGTCGCAACACAATCACAATCACAATCAATAAGGAGACTTTGCATGCTATTGGCTGTAGAGTATTGAGTAGGTATATGGGTTTATCTGCAGTTTATAACTCTTGTGTCAATTACGAATGAAAGTCGTGGCGTGACGTTGACGTGGGTGTCAAAGTCCGCAAGTTGTACTTGTTGACGTGTTGACTTGTCAAATGATTTCATTGGATTTCTCGTCAATTGTTTCCTTGGAGCAGAGCCACTCGGACCTCCAGAACAAGTGGAGCAGCGTGCAGTGTCCATCCTTATCCATTCCAATTCATCTCCAGTCTTGTGTCTTTGACTCTCATCCGACCTGTCAATACGATGGCTACTCCCAAATGGGGCCGGTAACAAAACCACTTTCTTAATTCTTAATTCTTACCTACAGGATTTGCTCATTCTTTCTGGAAGTTTCTAGATCATTCACATGAAGCTGAACATGAAGCCAACCATGCCCATCCATGATTTCTTTTCCTTTTTAGCTACCCGGTGCGGGTGACTGCGGGTGCGTTGGACAGTGCTGCTTACGACAGCATTATTGTGGTGTCTCCCGGTTCGGATCATGTGAAACGTATTTCACCTCTCATTCAATCATCTTTGCTCATTCAATCCCAGGTAGGCAATAACACAGAATAAGCCATGCCATGACTTGATTGCTTTTAGCCATGGCTATTGGATGCTAATTGCTAATGCTCGCATAACATAACCAATAGACTATAGACCAATGCAGTAACGAATATGTCCTATACAATTATACAGTAATTTGCCAACTTTCAGATTGATGAAAGCGTTGAGAAAGAAGGATGCGTGATGTCCATTGATTTGCCAGCGAAACGCCTGGTCTACGCTCCCACCGGACCAACTGATCGGGATTTTGACGATATTCGTCGCTATGCTGATGCTGCTGAAAAAGGGATCAAGCGGTAATTGTTTAGCATCCTTTCATCATCTCATCATCATCATTTTCGTCATCAGGATCATGATTTCCTAATCATGGTCCATTCTCCTTTCTCACTCACTCTGTCAGTCAACGTTATGAAAAGTGATGAGATCGTCAACTGAGTGAGCGAGTGGAATTCAATTGATGAATTATTGATATTATTGATAAATTTCAGTGCCATTGGAACAGGGTCCAAAAAACCGCTGTTGGCTGTAATGCCGAGTGACAAGTACCCAAATGCGGCTCTTGTGTCCATTCTCGGTGCATTTCAAGCTCTCTATGTGGTAACTTCATTGATTTCATTTCCTTTCCTTTCAATTTCATTCAAATGTGGACTGACTGAATGGCTGGCTTATTCCTTCCTTCTAATGTTCTAATCCTAACCAGCCATTGCAATACCGAGAAGATGTCCCGGAAAAGTCAGCCAAGATAGAAGAACTAGGGATCTACTTTGGACCAAATCCTAGTGAGACGGCTCATTTGATCAAATTGGCCCTTTCCCTTGAAAGTGGAAGGTTTGTTGCTCGAGACATTGGGGGAGGAGATCCGGAACGAATGGCTCCTCCGCGCGTTGCGGAGTATGTCATCAATACTTTTGCCGGCACTCCCGTTTCCGTCAAAGTCATCGACGACGTCAAAGTCTTTGAAAAGGAGTATCCTTTGTTTGCTGCAGTCAATCGAGCTGCAAGTGGTGAGTCCATGCAATTATACCTAATTAATGAATAATGAATAATGAATAATGAACAATGAATGTCTAACGATGCATGCATGGGATTGGCATGGCAGCAAAGCAATGCTCCAGAATCTGAAATCATGATGCGATTTGAAATTCAAATGATTCTTTCTCCTTGTAGTGATTGAGCGTCACCAGGGGCGAATCATCTATTTGGAATACAAAGGAGAAGGTCCCATCACCAAAACCATTATGCCATGTGGCAAGGGGGTCACTTATGACACTGGCGGTGCTGATATCAAGGCCGGAGGCATCATGGCGGGCATGTCTCGTGACAAATGCGGTGCTGCTGCAGTGGCTGGATTCTTTCAGGTTTTTTTAAAATGTCGTTCACTTGCATGACGTGGACGTGGGATGATTCCATCTAATCAGAATGAATGATGAACGATGAGCACTGGAGAATTAATGGATTGTTTGGGTACTTCAGATTCTTGCTGAATTGAAACCAAAAGGAATTAAGGCGATTGGGGCGATGGCAGTGGTTCGCAACAGTGTCGGAGAAAATTGCTACGTTTCGGACGAAGTGATCGTGACCCGGGCGGGGCTCCGTGTCCGCATTGGAAACACGGATGCAGAAGGTAGAAACGTCATGACTGACCCACTCTGCAGATTGAAAGAATTGGCTTTGAATGAAGTGAATCCTCATTTGATGACCATTGCTACGTTGACTGGACATGTGTGCTTAGCCCTTGGCTCTTACACTGTAATAACACCTTCATTCATTCATTCATAGTTATTAACTGCATGGATTATGATATGAGCTGACAAATGAGTGAGTGGGACTCTCAAAATGAGATGATGAGAGAAGCTGGTGTTGATGTGCACAGGCATCCATCGACAACGGCCCATCCAAGAAGGAGAATTTCACCCGTAAAATCCAAGAAGCGGGAGATGCGATGGGAGACATGATCGAGGTGAGCACTCTGCGTCGTGAAGACTACTGCTTCATCAAAAGCACTGCGGATGGAGAAGATTTGCTCCAGTGTAACAATGCAGCGTCTTCACGCACTCCACGTGGTCACCAATTCCCTGCTGCTTTCATGATCGAAGCTTCTGGACTCGACAAAGTATGCAACTCAAAACTCATTCCATCATCACATCATTAATGAATTATTAGCCAATCCATGCAATGTGTGCCTTGTAAGGAAAAGGAGAGTGGTTGTCGTTGTCGTTGTCGTTGTGGTTGTCGTTGTCGTTGTCGTATAAAAGTGATTCCACTTTCTCACGTTTGCACTCGTAATTTCAGCATGGGTGCAACAGCAAGGAACCGTTGAAGTACACGCACTTTGATATTGCTGGGGCTGCCGGTGACTTCCCATCCACTCCCACCGCTGCTCCTCTTTTGGCATTGGCCAAGTGGGCTTTTGGAGAAGAATTCAAGTTTTGAAGACACAGCCAAAGTGTCGTCTCAATTAGCGGGGAATTAACAGGTGAGCTGTCCGACTCTCACTCATTGCCTCACTACCACTCACTCGTCCATTGGTCTTTGGTCTATACGTCTATACGTCTATACGTCTATACTCTATATAGTCTTAATATTCATTGTCTTTTGTGTAGGGGAAAAGGGTTAAAGGGCCAATGGATTCACTTTTTTCAAAAGCACCCACTTTCAATTTCTGATGTACACACAATTATACACACTCAAAATTACAAAATTATGGGATTCTTTAACTGGAAATATATAATGCATTGACAATTGTTGATTGAGACTTGAGCGTATGAGCGAATGTACGGGGCGTCGTCATTTGGCATTCATTATTCGTTTGGCATTTGCATGGCATTGTTCTATATGTCCATACATTAGATTAGACCGACTATTGACTATACACTGACTTTCACTTCTATTGATATTGAGTGAGTACTGAGTACGTTGTGAGATGAGGAGAAGGAGACGTGGTGTGGACGACATGAATGACCTGGACCTGGACCTGGACCTGGACCTGGACCTGAGTTGAGGAGACGTGAGACTCGTGGCAGTTTCAACTTTCCACTTTCAAGGTGGACATTGCATAATAACAATGGAAAGGAACAATGGAAGATCGGCTAGGCTTGTATTGTGTAGTCAATGTGAGTAGATGGAAGGAATGAAGGAAGAGGTGGCGAATCAATGGAAATGGATGGATGAAACAATGAAATGATGAAATGATGAAATGAAGCGGGCAGAGCAGGCACAAGGCACAAGGCACAACCACAACCACCAACAAACTACTACTACGAAAATGGACAATGGGCATGGAACAAGGAAACAGTGGGAATGGGAAGTACATAACAACAGAGAAAGAGAACAATGTTGAACATTCATGCATCATCAAATCATCATCATCATCATCGGGTTATGTAGCTAAGCTGTAGGCAGAAGCTACGCAAGATACTAGCACATATAAAATAATAGTTTGAATGATAGGGACGGTCGTTGCGTTGGTTTGGTTGTGTTGTGTTGTGTGACTTGACTTGACTCTGCCTCCTGCCTCTCTCAGTCCTCACTCACAGTCCTCAGTCTCGTCTTCGTCTTCCCACAGATCCAATCCACTGAGATTGTCGAGATTGACTGAGAATACGACGGGAACGGGAATATGGGTCGAAATGTGAATGACTTGTTCAAGTGCAAAACACACTTCCGCACCACCACCACCACCACCACCAACAACAACTCCTCAACTCAGCTCACGCCGGACTCCGGACTGACTGAGTGAGTTGCTGAAGCTGACGAAGGTGCTCCCCCATTGTCTTCTCACGTCTCACGTCTCACACTCATCACGTTTCCAATCCCAATGTCCATGTGTCCGTATTCTCCGCATTCTCCGTATGTCCAATAGTCCAATGGTCACTGTGGTCTGCACTGACTAGACGTCAACCTTCCTTCGAGGCCAGCCCGTGGTCCAAGTCGTCCAAGTCCACGTCGCGTCCACGTCCATACGGAACAAGAATTCCCTAGTTCCGCATCCAATGATCCAATCCACCCATATCCATTAACATCCTCACTATTCACTATTATTACTTATTTATTACTATTACTTTTAGACTTGGACTTACAGTAAATTATATAACTGTTCACTCTTCAAATGAAAGAATCTAAGGGACACACTACCATGTTGTTACTATGAACTGAACTGTGACTCTATGACCAACACAGATATTGCAATATGTATTTTGGAAAAGTATTTTGATGGTGTGACGTGTGACAGTCTGACCTTTGGAGCAGATGAAACGACACGAAGAAGCGGAGAATCCGCGGGACCTGCCACCACTCGTGAATCTCAACCGCATCCTCCTTATATNTGGCGAATAATGAATAATGGACTTGCTCACTTGATACGCTGATAGTTGACTTGATACACCAAAGGATTTCATACCGAGGACAAGTTTGTGGGTTTTCCTGTCCACACCTCACAATGCACAGTTCACATTGGGAGGAAAGAGTGAAAGACTCGGCTCGTCTCGTCGGTGCACTTCGTCACGAGACGAGAATGCGATGATGGCGGACATCCGCGCACTGTTCCCAGTTTGGCAGGATTGAAACTGGAGTTGGAGGGAGATTGATTGAGTGAGTGAGTGAGTCGGATCAATTGGTTTGCAGATGTAATCGTCATGCATAGAGAAGCTAGAGTGAGACAGTGAGAGGCAGACACGGAAGAAGAATAAATTGTATTGTGTTGCTGGTTCGTTGTTTGGGGGTGCGGGAGTGCCATATTTGCAATGGAACAAGCTGGGACTCTCAATCTTTCTCCATGAAGTGATAGATGATGAATTGATGAGAGATTACCAGATAACTAACTATGAGTGAGCCGAGAGCGACAAAGACGAAAGACGACATGACCGGGAATGCAGAATGCATATCACTGGGTTGCTATGATTTAATCGCGGGCATTCAACTCCATCCTCCTCCTCATCCGCAAGGGCGGACGGACGGACGCTCCCATCCCATCCCATCATCACATTATCACCTTATCACATGACCACATGACCACTGCCAATTCCAATCTTAATGCCAATGCAATGCCAGGATGCCAGTGCCAGGAATGCCAACTGCCAACCTTTCCAACAACGACGTCTTCGTCCTCCAGCTGGTCCACCAGTCCACCTCCTTTTCGTCATTTCCTTTTCCGTTTCCTCCTCCAACCAATGCAATGTACACTCTACCTATGCTCATTCTGCATTCTGCATTCCAAAAGATTCATCCCATCCCATCACTCCTTCTTCAGTTATCCATCAAAGATCAATTAATCAATTAATCAATTTATGGGAAAAGTATTCCATTTCCTGTCCGACAAACTATGCTCATGTCATTGCTCAATGTTCCGCATACGGAGTACTAAGTGAGTGATTGTGATTGTGATTATGGTCTACGACCTGTTGAGTGTTGACTGAGGGTGACAGACATTAACTATAAGACGACGCGACTGCGACTCTGACTTCCTCAAGATTCTTGGAAACGGATCCTCAAGGTTGTTTTGTTCATGATTCATAATGATATGACTATTTCTATATCATGGCTATGCTATGCTCAAGGGAAAGGGAAACGGAGAAAGAAGTGGATTTGGTGAGCTTTGAGACTTGAGAGAGAGGAACGAGGAAGGAACAGGGAAACAAGTCCATTCAGTTTTCAGTCCATTCAAGTCCATACAATACATATAAAACGATTAAAGGATGCGGCCTCATCCCACTGTGACCACCGCACCGGTGGCGGTGGGTGAGAGTCTGACGGTTGGCATTTAGGATTGAGGAGAAGAGCAAGACGAAGATGAAGGATGAGATGAGATGGGATGATGATGATGATGATGATGTTTTTATTGTGTGTAGCATTGTAACCCATTCAGGTTGTTGTTGGTGGGACTCGGACTCACTCGCGAGTGAGTGAGTAAGTGAGTGAGCAGGGCCACACAGTTTTTTCCTGGTCTATTGAAATGGTCGGTCGTCGGTCTTAAGAAAAATGATGAGAGAACCGTTGCTCACTTTTCATGCTTGTCAAAGAGAGTGAGACGGAATAGCTGTACTTTACTTATCCTCTCTCCTTCGCTTCCTCTCCTATCTCTTCCTCTCCTCTCCTCTCCTCTCCTCTCTCATCTTCTCACTCAGACAATGTCTGCGAGTCGGAATGTCTCAATCTCAACGCCATGAGGAGCACCACCAGGCCTTCTCAACTCAACTCTCAACTCAACTGTCGGAACCAGCCTTGAGCACTTCACCTTCGCTTAAATCCCTATTCATTTGATTCATTTCCCTCCTTCTTTCCTTCTTCCGCTTTTTCTTCTCCAACGAGAACCAAAACTGCAACCTCCAATCAAATCCAATGCAATGCAATGCAATGCAATGCAACGGACCAACAATCCAGGAAATGAATTCCGTGCTGCATTTCACTCCTTTTTACACCGTCAACCATTAGCCACCATTATGACTTGTCACTTATATTGCTCCTGCTCCATGTCATCATCATCCTCATGCTCGATGCTCATCTATGATATCATTCAGATAAATATTCTCTATTTCCTGGATTTTCACTGGTGTAGTCCCAACTGGAACCTTCTCATTGGATTTGAAAGATAGCTGAGGAATTGGGCACAGTTGACAGTGGACAGTTGACAGTGGACAGTGGACAGGGCAGGGGAAGGGAACGCACCAGGCGTGGACACGTGCACACGCGCATAGCTCATCCACTACACATTTTTGACTTTGTGTGAGGAAATGGGAAATTACATTTGCAAGTGAGCATTACTTATTTGACATGCATCCATAATTGCAAATTGCACTGCATCCTATGAACATGGACACTATCTATTAGTATACTGTGTACTTAATACATAGTCCTATATAATTAATAATTATACTTTTAGTGTGTTCTTATCTGTGGAATACGACAAAGTTGTTGATTCCGTGTTGTGGAAGACGAATGCATTGAATTCATTGTGTGATGTGAGGAAATGAAATGAAATGAAATGAAATGAAGACGAGACGAGAC
>JABASF010001625.1:0-20406 GCA_019776145.1 Harlomillsia oculata
TTTTTTAAGCCAAACTGTTCTGTTCAGCAAATTACTGTTGAAAGTATAGCAATCATAGTATACAAGATTGCAATTGTTGCGAGTTCAGGTTGTGTAATATCTTACTTAAGATTTAATATTATCTAATTTTAACAAATTGCTTTTGTATGAAAATGAAACCCAAACAGTTAGAAAGAAAGGGGAGTAACGTAACATAACAACGGTTGTTTGTTCTGTTTGCTTTTTTGATGTAATTAGGAACTGTCGCAGTTGGTTGTTTGCTTGGAAAGGTTAGATTACAGGAATTATTGAAAACAATAGAAGCGCAGCTCTGGAAGAAAGCAAAATTTTGAGCAATCACAATTTGAGGTAATCGTTTTGATAAGAATGGAATATTTTTATATTTAAATGTACAGCAATGTAACGTTTTAAATAAAATCTCTTGAATGTCGAAAAGAATCAAAGACAGTAGCTTTTAGTTTTTATTTTACTAGTTTAGTTTACTTCATCGTTAGTCATTATCGTCATCATATCATCACGCGCCAAGAAGAAACTAAATGGATACTTTAACTTTCGAATTATTAAACATCACCGCTTTTATTGTACGTAATTACTAAAACAAAAAATGGTATAAAAATATTTCATAATATCAAAAAATTCAAAATCAATGGCAAACAATTTGGCAGCGTTAGAAGTATATTTTCGAATTTACGATACATTAATTCCAATTTCGCCTTATTCATGGGACGTTTCAAAGAAAAGTCTCCAACCCATTAGAAACTTGTTCCGGTACATTTCCTGGGGGTTAGTTACTTTAATTGAATGGATAATTATGTTAGGTCATTCGTATCGCCTCCTTCTCGAGTTTTACCGACATGATGCAACGTATTGTGCTCCCGAAGTTGTCATTCACATAGCAGCTTTACTGATCAGTCTTTACTTTACACTTTTGAACTCGTATACCATTGTCAATTATGACGTCATCAGATTGTTGATCAACCAAGCTTTGTTTGCAGAGCAATCTTTACAAGGTAAACATTAGCATATAAGTATTAAGTCACTTTAAAAGTAAGTTTACCTTTGATTCTACGCAGAGAAATGGAAATGGACTGGACAATGCTCTCAACAAGGATTGTCATACTCGCGTTCTGTCACGGAATTTTTCAAATCTCTGTCCATCATAGGAATAATTCTACCATTGACCACTGCCATTGGTCATGCAGTCATTTTCCTTCCTTATGATCCCTCAGTCCGGTACATGACTGAAATTTTTGGCGATTCTGCCAAAACCACAGAATCCCGAGTCATCTCGGCCATCGTCATTTTCATTCTACTGCTTTACGTAACATCAAGATTTCTGTTCTGGAGTCTCACAGTCATGACTATAGTCCAAAGACAGACATTCTGGTTGAGCGCTTGTGTACTAAAGCATCGCACAACAACGAACGATGATGCAGACGTAGTCCTAAACTCATCAAAAATTGTATTTGATTGCTTAAATGTTCTACAGCTTGTTCAAATGAGGTTAAATTCTGTGACTCAGTCTTTGACAATTCCTGGAAGTATCATTCTTGGCTTTACATTTAATCTTTTGCTTCATTTTTGTCTCGTTAATTTCCATTACAATCTAAACACTTTGGCACTAGTAAGTCTTTCAGTCGCAGCTCTGATTGCGTTGACTATCGAAATCGTAGCTTTGACATTGGCGGGTAAGATTCATACTTTGTCAACTCTGACTAAATCGACATGGTTGCAAAGTCCTCATGATGTCCTAAGGAAAACTGCTGCTTCAATTTCTCCATTTGGTTTGAATCTAGGACATTTTAATCAGATACAGCGCAAAACAACTCTCAGTTTCCTTGATTTTGTATTGGAATATTCAGTTTGTCTCATACTAACTGTTCACGTTCGACAATAACTGTAAGAATACCGAATGTCAATGTCAATGTCACCGTCGCCGTAATCTGCGCACCTACCTTGTTTATTAGCTTTTATTTGCTATATTTACAAATATATTAAATGCCCAATGTAAAGAAACCCGCATAGGTTACTTTGTGTATTTAGAACCAAATGTTTACCGACAATGTGTCGTAATTAACGTAAAGGTAAATCAAGGTTTTAGGATTTTATGGATTATTCAATGTCAGCTAAAGACACAAGGCCTTGTTTGGATGCAGCATGTGGCAAGCAAGACAAAAGTCGTACAATTCTAATCGGAGCTCAGCAGATTATGAACTGAAACGTTCATTTCCTGCTGAGCACTGACAAGTGACAAGTGACAACTCGAAAATGGGTTAAGTATTAAGTAGTAGGCAAGTATTCACAAGAGGATCAACTAAATTAACCATTAGATTAGCTACCTGGCATTGGCAGTATAAAAGGGATTTCGTACCGACTTCAAGAGCTCTAGTTGAGGTTACCCAACTTCTAAAGAGGATCAACTAAATTAACCATTAGATTAGCTACCTGGCATTGGCAGTATAAAAGGGATTTCGTACCGACTTCAAGAGCTCTAGCTGAGGTTACCCAACTTCTGACTTAGAATGTTAAGTTTGAGAACACTGCGAGCTATTACATGGCACTACACGTTCGCTTCCAAACTTCGTTCAATTCCTTTTGAATGGGATCATAAGAATGAAATGTTAAGGGTCACACGGAAAAAGAAGCATTTTTTCGTTTGGGGTCTTAATGTAATATGGGCGTGGTTCTACTTGACCTTTCTTGTTTTTGAATCAATTCGGGGGATCACTCGGGGTGAAAGGTCATTGGAGCAAACCATGATGGACCTCGTTATGATTTGCTCATACAGCTTCGCAAGTCTGTTCCATTTGAACAATGTTGTGTTCATGAACAGCATTCCAGGATACGCTAATCAAATGAGACAGTTTCATCAATTGAAAATGAGTAAGTACTAGGATTTCTGATACATATTATTGTTTGATACAAAATAATGGTTGCCCCTGTACGTTGATTACAGATCAATTCGTACCTGAAAAGGAACATAATCGTCTTGACTTTCTGATGGTCATAGTCCTTGGATCAATTTCGAGTTCATTTACAAATACACTCTTCTTCGCCTACATTTTATCTCAAGATCCTCAATATTCTCTACTGCCTACATCATGGGAAAAGCCTTTTTGGATGCGAGTGACAGCAGCTCTATGGGACTTTTACCAATTTTCTAACGTGTGGCATGTCATTTTGTTCGTCATGTATTCCATTTTGGCGAACGGGTATTGTATGACATTCTGGTCAGAATGGCTTCGAAAACACAACCAAAACTCTAATATTGGCAAATATTCAACTTTTGAAGCTACAAAAAATGTATCATTGCAAAAGCAGCTGGAAATGCTGAAAGCTTTGCAAATTATCAGCTCAGGTTTTAATTTTATGTTCAAGACATTGGTCATGTTTGGTCACCAAGTGGTCCTTCTCGTAGTTCATGTGGCCAGCACCTTTGTAAGTGTCAAGTTGCATGACAAAGTTCCTATGCCACAATTCCTGGGATTTCCTATCATTTCTCTTTTCGATCTTTGCGTTGAGGTCATCATGTACCGTGTCATGGCTAATGTCAACTATAAATCACAGATTACTCATTGCTACCTGGCTCAAAACGATAACAAAAACTATCGAACGAAAGGAAATCAGATCCTGCCGCCCACTAACAGTGGACGTTGGAGACATTTACTGTTTCAGCAGGACTACGACTTTCACCTTTATTGATACAGTCATGAATTACACAATAACATTTATGTTCATTTAAAGCTTCAGTTCTGCTCACTAGTAAGCTTTATTGTAAACGAATTTTAAAATTGCGACTACCCCGTAAATATACCGTAGTTATAAAATTACAAACATTTACACTTATAATTGGGTCCCATAGTCACTTTCCGATTCGTGAAAATGGACAACACTCAGTGAAATGTTGGATTGAACAAGATTTTCTAGCTTCGTATACAAAACGAAAAATAGAATTCCAATTTCCAATGCAAAATTGATTTCAAAAGCCGATCATTTTTGCTGTTATGTTAGTGAAACAAAGTAAGTTTGCATTAGATTTCAACAGTAAAACGAGAGAAACATGAAACGTGAGCATGAACTCTTCTTCATTTGCATTTTGTGTACATGTAATTTGCTAATTGGTAAAATGCAAAGATGAGTAGAAAAATATGAACTATAATAAACTCTTATAAAAACAGAATGAAGACAAGAAATCCAACTTTAGTGTTCGTTGGAAATCTGCGTTTCACTTTCATTATTAGCCTGAGCACACCTTCGCATCGCAAATCCCAATGCGCTAACTTATTATGCTCATTATTTCGAACTCGTGTGCCTCAGGGTGTGGTAAAACGTAGAAACGCGTAAAAATGTGTATACATTTTTTACTCTACACATCTCAAAGCAAGCTCATCTCTACCTTTTCTCACAATGAAAGAACCTCATCATAAGAAGACATCTTTCACGCTCACTCACACCTCTTATGTTCAACTCATGAATCCTTGCTCACTACATTATATTCCATTATGAAACCACAAGACTATTAAACGGTCGTGGATTTTTCATTGGTTTGCCATCATCCATCCATTATCACGGTGGTGAACAGTGAACAGCGAGACCACGACAGTGCAAAATAGTATAATTAGTTTACAATACGCAAGTACAAACGTACTCAGTACATCCAAACCATCCAAACAAGTTAAAGGAGATAAGGTCATTTAGTGTCTGTTTGTGGAGTGAACCGGGGAGAGAGAAAAAAGGGAAAATAATAATAAAATAAATGCCTATCTCCTGCACTTTTGCTGTCATCTTTTTCACTCACTCTCAAACAAACTGTGTGCAAATGCAACTTTCTGATGATACTGCATTTCTAACCTAGCATCACAGCTCATAACTAAATTGCAATCACGAACAATGTTCACTTTGCCGCAATTGAAAATTGTGTTGATGTTAGTTTACGATTTTTTTCATTACTTCGTACGATTTTACGATACAAAATATGATTTAGTTTGTTTTTCCTTCTTTCCGATTTCAGTTTTTGGAAAACTCGCTCTTTAATATGTATTTCACTTTCGATTCGAAACAGATATAATATCCCCAATATCGCCAAAGTTTTGTGTGAACGAAACACGATAACATAAAATAATACATTCTGTTTCTGTGTTTGCTGTGCTAGGATTTTTTATTATGTACCACAAATGAAAATGATTTACTGATTATGCCAGTAATTGACAAAGACAATGACTGAGCGGGTCTTTTGCTTAGAATTAGACATGTCGTTACAGGAACATTTTAAGAGTTGGTTTAGTGTGTGAATCAAGCTCCACTTTTTTTCGCATACTAATTTGTTCATAATGAAATTACATTACATTACATACAGTCTTAGTCTTAATCTTCTTAATTTTCTTTTTCGCACGTAGCTCTAATTCATTAAATGTAATGTGAATTATTATTACCATTTACGCACTGTACTACAAAACAGTGAAGGAAGAAGATGTAGCTAAAGATATTTTGTCGGACCAACGTGATGTAAATACGTGAGTGCATCTGCCGTAAGAACTGGGGTAATGGCCCTGGCTTAGAGACAAGGTCCATTCGAGTGCGTCTGCCAAACGACTTTGTTGGTGTGCGAATTCTGGGAATAGCGAAGTTTGTGTCGACGACCACACGACGGCAACTGGGACTTGTCTGTGAATCTACCGATGATGAATGAATCCACGTTCGCTCAGGACTTTCTTTCGTTTAGTTTACACAGTCCTCTTTGGCTTATTCTTTGCTTGGTCACAGACTTGCATGGTCAAGCGCCCATGCATTAAGAAAACATGTGTAGACTGAGTTTGAGACTTAAACAAGCATCCAAAAACGTCCAAAATGTGTGTAAGTAGTATTTCTTTTCAATTTTTATACACTTTTCACGTGTTCGCATTCCTGACTGAAAAAGGAGAATGTATCCTGCTTGCTATTAAGAAAGTAAACGAATGGGGTGATCACGAAATTAATGAGTTATAATAATCTGGTCTGGCGGACTCGACCGGAAGACGATGGATGTCAAAATCCAATAGAGTAGAACTGTAGAATCATAAATGGATACTAGAGTTAACGTGCATTAGGTCAAATTTTAGTAATTTTTACTATACTAGCTTAGATCTTCAGTGAGGCAATACAACGATGTTTACCCAAATCTTAACGATTCAATTATCATGTCCTAAGGAAGAATCTAACTAAACTAAAGGTTTAGGAATCCTATCTTAATAGAGTACATAATGTTACAGTGAAATGAAGTGCATTAGCAATTTAACAATCTACTAAGAAGATGCGTAATTTAGAGCATTATTCTCTAGTTCATAGAGTTATGTACTTCCTCTCCAAAAGTTTCATGTTTTCTTTGAAAATTGAAATCACTTTACGTTTTTATGTAAACTTTCAGACTTTCGTTCATTTTACATGCTTTCAATATTTGATCATATTTTTTGAACAAGGTTCGATGAAAAGTTCGGAAGCGGCTTGTGTTGAAAGGAATGAAAATCCCTTTTATCGAAAACGAGAGTGATGATCACCAAGAAAATCATGACACTTCATCCTTCATTGTAAAGCTCAAGCCATCTTGAATTAATTTAGACAAGAAAGCCTCCAGTCACGCACGAGGAGCAGTGGTCAAGGCTCAGTGGTTGTAATGATATTGTTTGGTGTGGTTTGGTGTTGGTAGTGGTCGGCAGTCCCATCCCGATTTCATGTTACTGACCACTACTCAGCAGTCATCCTCATCAGTCATCAGTCATCACCATCACTCATAAAGACGCAACAATACAGCGTTATGCGTTATAGTTATAACTTATAAGTCATTGTTATTTTGCTGCTTTCCTAGAAGATGAATCTTTTTTTTTCTGTCAAAAATGCATGATTGTTACAATTGTAGCTCAATGTGAAGCAAGCGTAAGCTAACACTATAACCTATAACAATAGGATTGCAAATTGCACAAAGGTAATACTCAATAAAGTATCATAAGTACTATAACTCAGGTAAAAATGTCATTCTCATCTAATAAGGGAGCTCAGGGGATCGTTAATCGCTTAGAAATATCTCATTCAGTTTCACTATTACTTCGCCCTTTTCCTTCCCATTGCAATTTACCGCTTCACTTTCGCTTCTCTCTATAAATGCGGCATTACACCACTTTGTTCTCTATAGCATCTCACATCACTCATATGGCTTGTTTTCAGATTTTTTTTCTCTTCATTTCTCGAAATCCTCGCGAGTTCGTTGAGTCAATAATAACAAAGCTGTTTATGTTATGACCATAATGGCAAAATGGCAAAATGGACTCTCTCGTCTTTGTGCTTAGTTAGTGTTGTATCTTATAATCCCATCTGCAAGAACTCTGAATTATATCACCGTGTCACTCCACTAAACAAACTTTAAATCAACTTGATGTCTTATAATGTTATAATGTGTGCATAGGAGCATCATGCTGACGCTGCATTCGCATTTTTGTATACACGTTTTGCTTGAAATGTGCTCCCTTGTAAGATTTTTGCAAAAGCAAGCTTTCTTATTACCTCCCACAGACAAAATTAAATACCCTATTATATGATAACTTGTGAGTTTTGGGGAATAAACGAACAAAAAGTGCGAATCAACGGTTCAAGCTTATTACAACATTTACGGATGAAAAATGAAGACAATTTTGTCATTTCTCATAATTTTCTCTTCTCAATTGCTACTGCCTGCTGCCCACTACATGAAGTTTTGGTTTCTTGGTTTCTGAAGCGAACGAGAGATTTTTTTGGAATTATTGGCCATTACAAACCTTTAATGGACACCCTAATGATGACTTTAGTTCGCCTCAGTTATTTCAATTTCAATCTCACTCTCGGATGAAATGGCACATGCATTCCCCTGTGAAATTAAGTAAAATGATCCTCTCGAGAGATGTGAGACTGAGAGACTGAGACTCTTGTTATAATTGAGACTGTCGTATGTATTTGCCTTCTAAAATCTTTGTTTTTTCTAGTATTTTCTGCAGGATGTAATAATTATCATGACCAAATTTTCATTACCATTTGTTCATTTTGTGCGTAGTAAATTCTTTATGTATGAAAGTAAAAGTACATTTTTTCTAGAACAGCTTCCCAAACACTGGAAATTCGAAATTCTTGCTGGAAAAATTAACACGAGAGAAAACCTGATAATTTATAGATTTATAGATTTATTTGTTTATTATCTAGAATTCTTACAATTGTTTGTACAATGTTTATTGAACCACTAAGCTTGTACGTCGAAAGAAGTAATAGTGTCTCCATTAAAATACAGAAATAAGAATACTATTAGCTGATTCCCCTTGTTGTCTGGTCTGTAATAAAAGTACCGCATTAATCACATTTTCTATAGAAGTAGTGTATAATTTATCTTTATGTCTCTTAGACTCTATTATAGGTTTTTAAACTTTATGTTTAAGCTGGCATAAATGATGCAATAATTAACAAGTGAGGAGCAATTATAATGGGTCGTTTCGGATGCCAAAACATCCAAGTTCATAGTTAACATCGCTTCACTTATCGAAGTCAAAGCCACGAAACCACGACGTTTATTATGCTTATCATGCGTGTTCGGCTCTGATGGCTTTTCTCATTTGAAACACATCACCTACACTTTAATTCACTGTAAAAATTCACGCATATTGTGTAAAAGGACAAAAAGAAATGAACCCACTCTGTGTATACATATTATACATGGACTTGTGCTATACTGAAGGTATTATTATCATCTATCATCCATTCAAACTTGGGATGGAAAGGTAAAAATGTAAACAGATGAACAAGCTTATAATGATGATCTGCTGAAGCTTTTGGTTCAAATGATTAGCAGGTGCATAGGCAAAAGCAAAGTATAGTTTTTATGATGCATTTCATTGTTGTACAAAGAGTGCACAGAGGCAAGTTGAAACAGCACAGGTGGGATATAAAACACACAAGATGAGGGTTTTGGTTGAGGCTGGTTGCAAGTTGCACTTTTCTCTCATTCTGTGAAGAAACATTCTTTTTGGCATATAATCTCCTTGCTTCGTGTATCTCACAAACCTCACACTCACCTCTTTCTCTTTTCTGGTCTCCTTTTTGAATGTGGATTAAGGGGATACAAAACGCTCATTCTTTTTTGCACTAGTGCCTTTACCTTTTGCAATATATGCGTATGCATCTCAACCTTATCGCATCACCGGGGTTTTAAATGTATGCCTTTTCCAAACTACTACTGTACAATACTGCTGAATGCCTTACTTTTTAGGAAAGGAACTTAGTTTTAAAAGATACCTTATAACTTTATAAGGAATACTCTACTTTGCTCTTGTTTTTCATTTTGCTCAATGCGCAAAGAGCGAGGCGGCTTACCAACTCACCATGCTCTTCTGAGATTTATGATGAATAACACTTGAGCCAAAGGGGTTGGCATTTTGAGGTAAAATTTTGCACTAGTTAAGTAAACAAGTGAGCAGGTGAGTATTATATGAAAGTGAAAGAGGAGGTAAGTTCCTTCAAGTCTATATAGACCGAATTTACCGTTGATTTCGACTCTAGTTTTTCCCTTCGAGTGAAGCAGTGAACATCTCCGGTCCTTGTGCTTAGTTTTTAGAAGGGTCAGTGCAATAAAAGTGTCCTTGTCTTTATTCATTTGATAAAGACTTGATCAAGGTGTATAAGTGAGAGTTTTACGGGAAGGATAAATTGAGCAAGGGGGATCATGAGGATCACCGGAACACTTCTAGTAAGTCTTAAGTCATGGACTTTAGCAGTCTCTATTTTTCCTTGAGCTTAATTTTCATGGAATGAGCAAAATCTGCAGATTGTGAAGCGTTTTTTTTAGAATTGAGATATTTTCGGAATCATTTCTAGCAACTTTATTCAATTTTCAATTATAATTGATAAAGTAATGCGATTAGTTTCTCATGCTTCTTGTTTCCTTTGCCAGGTCGTACTTGTGGCCATTGGCTGCATAACGGCCAAGCCCAGACCACAAGAGCGCAAACCGTTCCCAGAGAGAATTCTTGGTCCATTCAGAAGTATATTTGGAAGAACCACAGGCCCACCTTCAGGACCACCGTCCAGAGGTCAAGGTTACAAAGATCAATCAGGTTCTGCAACGAACAAGCCGTATGCGGCCAGTGCAACGAATAACCATCCAGAAACTGATGAAGGACAGGGTTTTAGACCTATGTACTCTGCTGGATACTCGGGACCAGGAGGTCCATTTGCAGAGCCGCCAGGTCCATCAGGAGGAGGACCTTATGGGCATTCACCATCAGGACCTAGTCACCATTCCGGAGGACCTTATGGAGGACCATCAGGTCCAAGCTACCACCAAGGAGGACCATCAGGTCCAAGCTACCATCAGGGAGGACCATCACATGGTCAACGTGGGCCATACGGGCATGGAGGCGGATACAGAGGTGGTCCTGGCGGTCCACAAGCAGCTGCTCAGCATCACAGACCGCGGTATCATGGAAGACGTCCACCGCGTCAGGATGCCAGCTCCGCGTACCCAGGCCCAAGTAGTTTTAGACCATTCGGTGCTTATGAATCTCCTGAACATGGAAGGCCAACATTCGGAGGACCACATGGAGGACCACCGCATCACGGAGGAGGACCAGGTGGACCTCCACAACATGGAGGACCAGGTGGTTCAGAATTCGGATTCGGTCTTTCAGGATTTAGAGACTCAGGTTTTGGCGGTCCAGGCTACGAAAGCAGCCCGACTGATCCCCATGGACGTCACTACCCGTCAAGTCAAGGTTCTAGTCATGGACCACCACCAGGATTTGGTCGTCCACCATCTGGACCAAGATACCGTCCAACTGGTTATAATCCCGGACGCCCATTCCAAAGCTCAAGACCAGATCACACGAGCTCCTCTTTCTCCGGATCAAACAGTGGAGGACCACAAGGCTTCTTTGGTCCTGATGACTACCCTGAACAATTCCAAGGAGGACAACGTGACGCTCGGGAGCCACATATAATCACTGCTGACGACAGTGGACGTCCAGGACCACCACAATTCGACCAAGTTTATCATCCAGGAGGTAGTGAATCTTTCGGTCCTCCGGGTTTGGGTGGTGCTGACTCAGGGCCTCCAGCAGGTTTCGGTGGCCCTGCTTTCAGTAATCAACTTAGTTCATTCCCAGGTACTCAACCGGAAAGCAGCAGCGGAATCATTCGTTCCAACCCACTTCGCCCATCAACTCGACCATTCGGAGCTTCTTCACCATACTTTGGAGGAGAAAGTGAGGAATACTCGCCGACTTCTGCAGGTTCGCAACCACAGCCTTTTGGCTTCCCACCACGCGCAGGTCCAAGCACTAAACCTCAAAATGAGGAAATCCTCTACGGACGACCAATGCTGATGTCAGCTTCCGGTAAACAACCCGCTGTCATGAAATCATCCGATGACAGTCCTAGAGTGAGAATTCCTCTTCCCAGAGAAAGAAAGGGTCGTCGTATCGTCCGTTTAAAGTCACCTAAGGATCCCAACGTTCCAACAATGGCAGCTTCACTCGCTTCTCCAACAACTGTACCATACGAACCGGAAGCGGTAAGACAGCCCAACCTGCTCTCATATGGCTATGGCTATTATTGAGACGGGAAAATGACGACAATAAAACTGGCATGCTTATAACGCAAAAGATGAAGCGAATGCAAATCATTAAATAATCATTTTTAATCGCCTTGGGATGGCTGTGGTAAAATGTGGGCCTACAATGTTTTTATATGAGAGAAGATTTTATTGTAAAGTGGTTAATTATCATACTTACAGAGACAATGATTTACCTTTGTACAATGATTACCCATAAATGCAAACTCCCTCGCCTGATCAAACACCCTGGCAAAAAAACAATTCCCCTGCCTTTATGTAAATTCAAAATTATTCCAAACTTGTATGAAATCTGTTGTTCTCAAAATCTTCTTCAATTTTTTCTTCTGTCCGTTAAGTATACGTTTGTGGGTATTTCAAAATACATTTAGCCTTCTAACTACTTTACTATATACTTTAGTTTATAGTGTTCCTATTTAACTCATTGTGTTTTGTACTTTTTGTACGTACGAAAAAAATACTACTCTTGCTGTAGTTGTAATAAAAAGCTTGTGAATGAGTCGAGAGTGTCGATGCTGTACAGCTTCTTTAGATTTTATTACGTTTCATGCATCGTTTTATCAAAATCTACTTCAATGAAACTGATGTGCATGACATTTCTTGTATAATTTTAAGTTGCATCATATCAAAAATGTACAAAGATCTCAATGCTTACGCTTAATATCTTGGGAAATGGAAAAATTCAAGCATGCAAAAACACTAAATTCAAGTAGTACACACACAAAACGCTAATTAGTAATTTATAATGGATAACAGGCTGCCAGTGGACACGGGCATGATGACGTAGGTCCCGGTTTGGACCATTATGGAGGAGATAGGATTTTGTACCACGTTGTGGGTCATCAGGGGCCATACTCCTACCGTTTCGGATATGACACCGGAAAAGGGTAAAGAATGCCTTCTAGTAAGGAGGAGATAGGATTTTGTACCACGTTGTGGGTCATCAGGGGCCATACTCCTACCGTTTCGGATATGACACCGGAAAAGGGTAAAGAATGCCTTCTATAGTAATTTATTAATTAATTAGTTGCTTAATTCGTTCATTCCTTAGCATTTAGTAATATAAACTATCTATTCTACGTATTGAATACTGACGATTTCGCACGAACGAGTCATTTTGGTTAGATTTATTCGTAACTCAAAAGTAAATTCGAGATCGATTGCGGTTGAGAGGATTGTGGTGACAGTTACAGTTACAGAAAATCTGTATAAAAGTGACTGACTCACGGGCCCAGAATAAGAAAAGACAAAGATTTTCGACATTTCTTTACAGATCCTTTAAAGTCCGTGCCAGTGCGATCCATTCCTATTACAGACCCTACATTTTCTTTTTCTTATCAATCAGCTTTCTTTGAATGTTTGTATATTGTATGCACTGCGCAGATTTTTTCATTTCAGTTCGATGACATATTACTTTACCACGCTTGTATAAGCATTTTTTGTACAATGTTGTTTAAGATTCACTCAGTCAGTCTGGTTTATATAGTGCCAGCAACGTCTTTTTTGTCAGTTTGTGTCTCTGTTGAAACAGAAAGTTTTTCCCATGGATAAAGTCCAATGTTAAATTTAGAGATGTGAATGTCACCACGCAGTACAAAATCAGGATTTTATGTTACGATTTTTTATCGTCAAAGAATGACGTGATGGGAAACGAGTGTATCGAATCAGGCAATTTAACTGTTAAAAACTGCCGTAGCTGCACGCGCGTTAGTGGTAAAGGTAAAGCGTGAGCAAGAATGCTTCAACTTCATAGCATTTTTATTGGTTGTAAAAGGAATTTGATTTTCATTTTATTGAGATGAGTTTACCAAATTAAGTTTAATTTAATGGTGATTTGGGAATTAAATTGGTCTTTTTAGCTAATGCATTACTACACCAAAAGCATATCAAAGAAAGCGCACTTGCAATTGTTTTATGGCTCTTAGAAACATGGAAAATGGAAAAATAGGATAATGTTACAAAGCGTTGAGAGTCCATACTAATTTTATCTTACTATTGCAGTTACGTACAAGGTGGATTATAAAGTGGTTTAAAATTTAAAGTGTACATTGCATGGTGGATGAATATTACCTGTCCCGTTATGACTTAGTTGTGTATGAAATGAGATAAAAATTCAGTTGGCTCATTCTATGAAGAGAACCCTATAAAAATATTACTAATCTTACTTAGTCATGTAAAAGATGGAAACGAAGCCAGCGAAAGAATTTTAGTTATACTTTTCAAGAAGAAGAAGAACTGGGTTTTCGCGAGTTATGATAATGAATCCTGACGAACAGTTTTGCTTTTTGCTACAGATAAAAGAAAAGATGAGGGAGATGATCGCTTGATTATTATGATGATTACGCATCAGGATTTTTTGGTTAGTATTATACATTTTTAGGATACTTGATAGTCGTGGACGGGATTACACCTGCTGAGTGAAGAGGCTAGTTTTGCAAAAACTGTTTTAATTTAAAACTGGGGTAATGTTGGTTCTTTCGAACTCGAGTAGCCGACAAAAAAGCCTTTTTTCCGTGTTTATTGCTTCTGACTTACAACTTGAGTTGAGAGAAGCTTGCTTGGCAAGGAGAGAGAAAATCAGAGTGGAACAACTCAGTCAATTGGGCACGATCAAAATCCCGGCCGAGGGTCATGGTTCGTTTCGGTCAGTTGGTCACAGTGGTCACGTCTGACCTGCCGCCACCGCCCAACTTTCAGTTTTGTTGGCTGGGACGCCTCTTCTTCTTCATCATCTTGTTCTCTTCACATTGTGTTTACCTTGTAACGTTTCATATGACGTTAAAAGCTCTGACATGATCTTATTATTATATTACGATCCTTCAATCTGTCGGCGCATGCCATACTTTCCTTATGTGTTTTACTATAGAAATGTTTTTATCGTACTCATCTCTTCACTTCTTTCATAGGTGAAACTTTTCTCATTAGCTCTCTTGAATCTGACTTGAATTAAATGACCAGTTAAGAGAATGTAATTTTTGTATGGTAGTCATTATTATTAGGTATTTCAAGAATTTCAGTCACGTTTTTTCTAAAGGCCGTTTTCTAAATATTTCAAAAAACAAACATTTGCCATTTTCCTTTGTCTCAATTTACTTAAGGTGACAACTTCTGTCAATGTAATGTTTGAAAGTTAACGAACCGTTGGAAGGTGGAATGTAATGTATCATATACGTTTTGACGTTTATAGTTGAAGTTGAAGGTAAAGTAAATAGGAACTTCATCAAATCACTCATTGAAAATCTCTTCTGTGGTGTATCAGAAACAAAGCTCTTTAGTGTTTGGCAAGCAAAGATGAGCAGATGAGCAGATGAGCAACAAAAAAACAATTTGCAATAAAATACTCTTATTTCATTTCCCCACAAATCCCATAAAATATAATTGGCCATAATTAGAAACTTATGTTGCCGTAATTAGCCAGAAATTGTTTCGCCTATTCCTGGTCTTTGATGGGGAGGGTTGGGAAACGAATCGTTCTAATTGATAGAAAAAAAATATGATGTACAGCACAAGATTTATTTAAACCTTTTATAGGCTTACCTTGAACTTGAGTTATTAGTGTTAATAATTAGGTTTCAGGTTGTTCAATTTAGAGTTCCTACATGTTATTTATTAATAGAACAGCAAAACTAATAAGTAAGGTGTATATTAAGAAATAAGAAAGAAGCAGAAGCTTCGTCTTCGTCAGATTCATCATATGAGGTTTAGTGTCTTAACTCTTAACTCTTAAGACGAAAGGGCGACAACATCCGGATCTGATTGCTTTGGGAAGAACAATGGGATGCGGATTTTTACTCTATGCTTCTGTGGACGGTGCAAGGTCCCTTTTGCAAAAGTATACACACGCTTCTCTGTTGAAGTTGGATTCTCTTTTTCTCACTTGTACTTCCATTTTCACACTTGGTTGATGATTCATTATTAACATGCTTTACGTTTTTAACATTTTTAACATCTTTCGTACCCAACGTTGAGTTTTTCTGAAAATGAGCATCTCGCAACAACGCAACGGTTTCAGAATATATGAAAAATATTCAAGCATCCGCAAACTATGCTAAAAATTGGATCCATGATTCACACGTACAGACTTTAACAAAACAATTCCATTGAAAAGTAACATTTTGTGACTCCGTGTGCGTATGTAAATGAACACGTGATGATGTTGACTGAAGGAAGATTACTTAAGCCTCTAATTGTAATTGAAATTCAACGTGTTTCTAATACATTTTTTATACAGACATAATCGACTGTTCCGTTTTGAAGAGCGTAACGGAGAAGGTTACGTGAAGGGCAAGTACGGTTTCTACGATAAGCACGGGAAGTTGAACGTGATCAATTACCATGCGCATCCGGAACATGGGTTCCATGCGGAGCGTGGACATGGCCATGGCCACCATTAAATCTCATTTGAATGAAGAATTTTGGGGTAAAGAAGAATATTGTTTGTACATTGACGAGCATGAGATGAAGAATGTTGTTTTATATTGTGTTGTGTACTCATATCGCTACTGTGTTTGATTTGCTGTTGCTGATTGACCCTTTTTTATTTGTGGAATGCACGTTACGCGTTACCTCTTACCATTTTTTGATACAAAAAGCATGCAATCTCAATTTTTGCATGAATTGATGAGTATCGCATGAGTAGTTCAATTAGAGAAAATTCATGTATCAAAGTTCAAGTGTGTTGATATTTTTCTTGAAAAAGGGTTCTTTTTGAGCCTTATAGACTGCCTCCCTTTTGTTAATGCTACTTATTGAAAGAATGCTTGTCATTTACAACGAATGGTTTTTTTGAGTTAACATTTTTTAACAGTAATCATTATGTACTGATGTAATAATATTAATTATTATGATTTATAACATGACCAATTACAGTCTTGTATGGATCATCGTAATCAAACACTAATAACAATATCAATTACCAGACTATATTTTATAATAACTATAACCTGATTGTTGTGCATGCAAAGTTCTGTTTTTCGTTTTAGAAGATAATGATTTTCAAAATTGTACGTAACTTAAGAAGGAGATTTTCAGCGAAACAATTTGCTGTTTGTCCAAATATACCTTGAATAAACACATTATTAAAACATATTACAAAAATAAAGACGTTTTATGACATTTTCACACCTAGTAGTTACTGTGCTCTAAGGAAGCCCCAGTTCCTGTCACGACATGACATCGACATCCCTTTTTAAAATGTAATGTAATTATGGTTACATCAATGCATTATTAAGGAAGTTACTTCCTTTGTTCACGGACAAGCACGTGTTTGTGTTTCAACAACATAATGCCAATGCGTAATCCTTATTGACATATTGTTGATGCAAAAAATTACATAGCTGTGCTAACCACCGGAAGCTTACATTGCCAAACAGGTAGCCATTTAAAAGGTATGTACGCACATTATACCTTTTGCCTGCCAACTGACTAGTAAAAAATTGGAATTCTGAAATTCGAATTCAAATCAAACATGGAATTTATTAAGGAAATAAAAGTATTAACATCTACAAACAAATGTCTTAAATGATTCGAATGACAAAGAAATGCATGTTCAATAATTTTTTGCATAATGTTATGGATGTGTGAAATCTTCCTTACATTCAAATTTTTATTATTATTTGCCAAAATGTTGAAGTTAATACCATTAAGCGTTAGTTTTAGATACGATTTCGATGACGAAGAAGACGAAGACCAACCGCATAGACGCAAACGTTATATGGTAAAAATCCTTGGAAGATGAAAATCATTTCTTTTTCTTATCAACTCACACAGCAGTTACACCTTTCATATATTGGCAAAGGCGTCTGAGTTCCGTGGATCAGATAAATCCTTTCGTTCCTTTGTGTCTTGAGACTCTTGAGTCCTCTTGAGTCGAGTATGTGGCGTGTCTTTACGACCTGACTTCTCATTCACACTAACGTTACGTTTATTACAAACAATATCTCACAAAAAACAACAAGAAACATGCCGTCAGGCACAGGTCAACAAAAGCTTAAGATCCAACAACAATGAGAGCTTTATGGTACTTTTCAATCCATTACATTGTATATACAACATTAAACGACAACCGGCCTGCTCGAGTAAACTTTACTTTGTAGAAATGAATAGCCAGAAATGTGCAACAAGATTAAATGCGATTATGTACTTCTTTACTGGATGATCGTTAATTAGATGCTTTTTTGGGTGGAATATGCCATACAGGAATTGAGCTGCGCCCATCCGAAAGAGTGCTTTGTCTTTGTCTCATACGCTATCAACATTAGAGTTACAACTACACAACATAGCGTTGTATTGCGCTCTTGAACGCTTTTTGGAGACGAGCTACCCTAAAATCCCTTTTTTAAGATTTACCATCTTATGCTTCTGTCTTTGGAAAGGGGATTAACTGGCTAATTAATTGCAAGTATGAGATGGACACTGGACACCTTAGGGGATTTTGACTTCAGACTAATGTCTGGAGTATCCTACAGGAATGTCTGTTGGTATAAATACATTGGAGCTTCCGTGTGTTGCGGCTTTTGCATGATGAAGTCTCCCTGAACAAGGATCACTTCTATTGCGTGTGGCATTAATCATCTCGTGCTGATCTTGTCTTACGTTCAGAAAAATTAGTTTCTAAAGTGTCGTAAAGTTGTTATAGTTTTGGTAGTTGGAAGTGGGAAGTGTACCGTGGACGAATCCGAATGTGCTGAAGTCTGAAATTACCAGAGCCCATGATGTGGAACTCTGTTGTTGTAAGTAAACCTAACTCTAACCATATTTTTATTCCGAAATAAAGGTATTTTTTACCTATATTATCTCAATGAAATTACATGAATATTTTATACTAGTTCGGCCTTGTTATTTTGGCCGGTGTTGTAAACGGAGCTCGTCCCAATTTTTTTAATTTTCGAGCAACACCTCCTGGAAGTGATAGTGATGCTCCAGCGGTGATTAGTATAGACGCTACTCAAATTCCAGGATTTGGGTTGAAGAACGCTGCAAAGATTTTGGATTCCGCTGCACAGGCATCTCAAGCATATGAAGACAAAACTGAAGAAGAAAGTTCAGAGGAGGACGTGCCACCCCCTTCGAAAGTGTATGGAGACGCTGAAAAAGTAACTCCGAAAGCCCTTCCAAAGCCACATTCAACAAAACCAAGCAAAGAAATTCCATGGGATGCGTCTTATGCCTTTGGATACGAAACTGACGATTCGTCAAGACATGAAACGTCTGATCCATCAGGAAATGTTAAAGGCTTTTATTCCTTTATCGATGACGAAGGAACATTGAGAAAAGTAACTTACGTGGCAGGAGCGGAACAAGGATTTGTGGTTACGAAAAAGGAAAGGCTTCCAGGGAAAGTTCCAGTGTCTAAGCCAAAAGCTGTGCATATCACCACTGAAAAACCAACAGCGTACCCACCTGCGTACCCTTCAACAGTGACAACTACACTTGCATCTGTGCCAATTACAACTCCCAATGAAGAACCTGAAAGCAATGAATCCGTTGAGGAGGGTAGTCCATCTCCATACCCTGGAAGACCATGGGGTGCATTGGCAGTACGACAGAAAGTCAATAAAACTAAGAAGAAGAAACCAGTTTTTGTAGTTAAAATTCGCAGACCTGCCAAGCAAAATCAACCTTGTAAGCTCACCCCATGTTTTAATGTTTGATCGAAAAGAAAACTGTTAAAAATGACTAGTTTGATGAATATAATTTGATTGATTTTTTTTAGCTTGGACTTTCTTCCAACCAGAAGGACTCTATAGTTCACCATCTCAATACTACCCTCCAGAGGATAGTGGTGAAAGTCAAGAGTCTCCAAAGAAACGTGAATTCAATGAAGCCAAAGTGGACGAAGGAGACACTTGGATGCTGGACGCTGTACCCAAAAAGGAAGATGACTCTTACTCATTTTCATATGACAATGGTGTGGCTAACCGTCTTGAAAGAGCTGATCCATGGGGAAACGTGAGAGGAACTTATACTTACACTGACCCTAATGGAATTCGACGAACTGTCCATTACGTCGCTGCGGGTGGAAACAGTCCTTATCAATCTGGATACAGAGCACCTGGTGGTCCTCCACTTGGACTTCATGGATTCAACCAAGCTCAAGCTCCTGGATTCATTTTCCGTCGTTCACTTCCATTTCCCCCAGGCGTGTCACCGGATCAAAAGAATCCACAAGTAGTTTACCATGTTTACCCAGGGGATGACGGTGATTACGAATGGAAGCAACAATGGCCGCCACGTCGCACTCGTCATTTTGGATTGAGACGTCGAGCTTTGTTCAGAGGATCACCCAGTGGTAATTCCCTGACTACCACAAGCACTGCCATTCCAAGTGCCGAACCAGTTGTCCAAACACTGCCACCTCCAGAAGAACCAATCACAACAACCACTCCAATGACCACCACAACGACGACGACGACAACAACAACGACAACCACTCCACCACCACTTCTTCGTGGAGGTCAACGTAGTTACACAGCCGAAGAAGACGCTCCGGAATACTCAGGGGAGATCATTAACCCAACCAAATACGAGTCCATTGCTGAAAGTCAACGACTCCCATTGCCCCAAAACCCAGTGATTGCTCCAGAACCCGAAATCCGTGTTTTCGAAGGCAACTTTGGAGACAAAGTTATCACAACCACATCCACAACCGAAACTCCCAAAATTGAAGATACTCCAACAACAACGGTGAAAGTTGAGCCTGAAATGACTTTTTCAAGTCCAGCACCGACTGAACAAACTGGAGAAGCTGCTGAGTATCGTCCTGTGCGACGGGGTCATCCAAAACGAAC
>JABASF010001626.1:0-20396 GCA_019776145.1 Harlomillsia oculata
TCTCATGGACTACTTTTCCTCATCCTCTTCTCACAGTTCTATAAACAGTCTTATAAACTCAAACAGCAGCAGCAGCAGCAGCAGCAACAAAGGATTTCCAGTCAGCAAAAGATAAACAGTGCAGACACAGACACAGACACAGACGACACAAAAATGCAAAAAAAGAACAAGTACGATGAGGAACACACAAACAACAGCAACAACAACAATAGGAACAATAAAAGTTGTTCTTCTTCAAATGATTCTAACACTAATAACACCAGCATGCAACAGTCCAATTCGATTCTGGCCTTGTTCTCCTCTGCTAAGGACGGAGGAGCCATTGCCAGAAAGACTTTCGCCAACACTCTCCTACAAATGTGTCATCCACAGGATACCAACCATCTCCATTCCAGCTCTGGAACCACCACCACCAGAGGAGGAGGTCGAACATCTTCTGACAATAGCAATTCTTCTGACATCTTCACCAATCGGCGGCACTCATCCCCTTCCAAAAACCAGAATTTTGATAACAATAACCACAAACGGGATTAACTTTCACTGCTTTCACTAGACAAAATTATTATATACTTTTTACCTTTATTCTGGCTTTAGTTATTTTTTTTTGGGCGGGGCGGGGGGCTACGAATTCCGCTTTTTTAGGGTTTTTAACGTATATTTAGTTTTTTAATGGATTGGTAACTGGTAACTAGCAACGTGGTCGTCATGGCAACTACTTGTCCTTATGTCCTGGTTATTGTGGCGGCGGTTTTCGTCTTTGTGAACGTCAAAGAAAAGGTGAAGAAAACGAAAACGACCGCCACGGCCCTTCAGAACAATGCAATTATAAATGCACGAAGAAACTAATCCAAATAATATACTTTCTCCAGTAAACAAAGCACCAACAAACTATTTATATTATAATATAATGCAAAAAAAAACCATTAAAAAAATATATTGTACACAAAAATGCAACTACTCAGTAAAAAATGCTGCTTAAATATTAAACTTAATATTATATTAACAACATAATGCAAAATGCACAAAACATTCATGAAATGCTCAATTTTGATCAATTTTTGTACAGAAAATTCATATCTTTTTAGAAATTTAGTAATAATAAATGTGCAGAAAAATAAATAAATAAATGCAATATGTTATTATGAGTATATATTACTTCAAAGTTCAAATTGACTGACGTTTACGCTGGTTAATTATTATTAACCACCTTTATTTTTTATTTTATTAGACATTACACATTTTTACACATTATATTAATTTATTTATTGGTTAATAATCATTCTGCTAGATTTCTGCATTAGTACGACGACACTTTTTGTTTCAATTTTTTTACGTTACGTTACGTTACGGTTGTCCATTACTACGGTTTTTATTGACTGGTGATTGTTTGATTTTTGATTGGTTTTAGTTTTGTCTCATTTTGATTTTTTTTGCTACTATTTAATACTTTCACAAATCTACTATAATCATATGTTGTTGGTTTTCTTCCGTTTCTGGGAGATGATGAGTGATGATGATGAGAGCTGAGAAACTGCACTCTCAGAGGACAATTGCAATTCCACGTCCAAGTCCAGGCTTCAGCAACTTTAACAACAATTTCAACTATACCAACTCCATTTTTTTGACGAGACACAAACAACAACAATGAAAATGAAATTTTGAATTCAAATTGAAATTGAAATTGACATGACAACGATATATTTGTAACGTTAACAACAACAACAACAACAACACATTTTGTTAGTAAATCGTAATGTAATTCATAAGGCAAAAATGATGATTGATTGAGGCAATTCCGGTGAAGATTCCAAATTTCCAGATTCCGGTTTAAAATTCATTCGGAATGCTCGGAAAGTGTGAAATGTGTGAATGTGTTTTTAAAAAAACGTGTAATTAAATTACAGCAGAAGAAGAATTAAAAGGTGAAAGTGAACAGAGAACCCGGGTGAAAAAAAGAGGAAAAGTTACATGTCGCCAAAGATACCAGCGAATGTTTTTCTAAGGTTTTTCATAGTGTCTTCAGAATCGGTTGGTTGTCCACTGTCCCTGAGACTGAGCCTGAGACTGAGACTGAGCCTGAGCCTGCCCTTGAGTAGGAACTGCTGGAGACTGTTCTAAAGCTTTATTACTACTACTAGTATTATTTGGACTACTGTTACTGTTTACTGATTGTTGTTGCTCGGATGATGCAGCCGATGAAAAAGGGTTGAAACTCACTCGTCCTCCTCCTCCTCCGGTGGACTGATTCTGTGTAGGATTAGTATCCGTGGGATGTCTAGTAACAGCCACATTGGCGCTTATACCGCCGCTGCCGCCGCCGCCACTGCTACTGCCGGAATCCCTCCTTTGAACACTACTAGCAGATGAATCGATATTAGGCAGTGTTGTGGTTGAGTCGGTGATTGACCCGGATCGTGAACCAGATGCAGACGTCAGTCCACCGCCGCTCATTCGTCTGTAACGGGTTGTAGATGAAGAAGAAGATTGTTGTTGTTGCTGCTGCGATTGCATTTGCATTTGGATTTGCGTTCTGTTGAGAATGTGTGTTTGCATTCGTGCAAAGACGAGTTCGGATATGACTCTGCGGTCTTCTTCTTGACCTTCTCCCATGAGCCCCAAGGCGGAATCGTTCACCTCGATTATGTACTCGCGACCGTCTTTGCCCACTATCACCTCCAAGGCGCACATGTCCAGGCCGCCGAACAGAGTGGCAACAGCGTCAACCCACGCGCGGTAAACGATCGTTCATCGGGACTTGCTCCAACATCGCCGAGCCACTACCGCTCTTCCAGTAACCAACTATTCCTTTGCGCCTGCGCACAAATCAGACACGTTTTTTTAAACACTTTTTTTACAAAACGGGTAAGAAAAGTCAAAAAAAGGTCAAAAAAAAGAGATTACAAAAAAACTCACATGAAAGCCTTGTATTGGTTTGCGATCTTTTGGATATGGACGTCGCACCTCGCTTCGACGTAAGGTTCGCAAGTGCAGTAGGTAGAGGTGACGGCGACGACGGAGGACGCGTCTTGGTAGTCATGTAGGTTCGCGACTCGGATTTTCCCCAACCCGCCGTGAGCATGTCCGATTTTGAGAACGCCAAGGCAGTTTAGGAACGACTCTTCCCATTTCCTGCCAATCCGGATAGAACATCTGGTCAATGAGTGGGAACGGATGCTGCAGGTTCGCCGTCGATTTCTGTATATTGATCATGTGGCCGAACACCCAAGGCTTGTCTTGAAAGTTGTACACTGCCTGCAAACTGTTCACTGAACCAACTCCTCCGTACATCAGAGAAAGCAAAATGTTCTTGTAGTCGTGACCCGCGTCACGCAGATTTTGACGGATCAACACGAAATCTGGCTGGAAGGAGCAGCGCACAGAGGACGATCCGCACGGTTTCCCGTCGCAATTACCTCTGCTCGAATTGGAAGCGTCGATTGACACCACACAGCCTATTTCCGAACCGCCAACCACTGACAACTGACTGAACTCCGCTTGCTCCACGCGTATCTCGTTTTCTACCACCTTTCGTCCTTTGAAGTACTTGCTCCTATAGACAATTTAATGGGGTTTATTAAACTCATTATTTTAACTTTTTGGACATTGTTTGCATTATTTGTGTAACTATTATATTAATGAAAGTTCCCCAGGAGAAAGAAAGTGCATTTTAGTGAACATTCAGTGCATTTCATTAAAAAAAACGAACAAAAAAATCCTCAAAATCCTCAAAAAAACTCTCACCAATCAGTGTTGGAGTCATCGATGACGAGCAAAGCCACGATATTCTGCTGCCTCAGCGGCGTTTTGTAGTTGACTTGCACTTGCTGCTGTTGCGTCCCTGTCAACTGTCCAGTTTTCTCCGACACCGCAGAAGACACGTTGCCAAGCACGTCCTTTGCCGCTCCCGTGAAACTCTGAACTCGCTGAAGGAAACCGAAACTTGAACTTCCACCAGCGGCGGTTCCTGTCCCAGTCCCAGTCCCTGTCCCAGTCGCATTCGCAGTTGCCATGGCGTTCGACTGCGCTTGTTGATTCGCCTGTGTGAGTCTCTGAAGATACGCCGCTTCTCCTCTCGAAGGGGACGTCGGGGCCGACGTCGTTTTTGTCCTGTTCCCCTGGCCTTGTCCTTGTCCTTGCGATCTGCGGAAATATAAAGAAAATCAGCATTTTGAGTAATGGAATTAAAGAACATTTATTGAGAAATGTTGACATTTCCTTACGTTAAATCCTGCTGCTCCCGTTCGCGTTGCCGATCCTGCTGAGCGGATGTCCTGCGAGTCCTAGTGTTAGTGTCAGAAGTGTCCCTTGGTTGTTGTTGAACAGCAGGCTGTTGTTGTTGTTGTTCCTCATTGTCGCTCAGCTCTGAGGACGCAAGGTCGCCAGAGCTGAAACGTCTCTTCAAGTAATTAACATTTGTGGAGAACCTGTCCTTGAAACTCGTGAAATTCAGCTTGGAAAATGGATGGGATATCAAATCTAACTCAACCTCTAAAACTCTTTATTTTAAACTTGTTCTTTTCTTTTTATTTTTTCAACGTCAACGTCAAATTCAACGACAGTTACAAAACGAACGTTCAATCCACCACCATCAGCAGCAGCAGCAGCAGCAAAAAGAGAAGGTCCGATCAGTATTCCAAGTCAGAGTCCGATCCACTCCCATGTCGGTGAAAGTGAAAGTGAAAGTGAAAGCATATATAAAGTGAAAGCACGTATAATATTATCTATACGTGCTCGTGTTTGTACTAGTATATATAGTATTTCTAACCAAAAACTCTCAAAAACCCAACCCTAAAGTATATAACACACTAAAATATGTGTGTGATAGATAGTATACTGTATATAGACCCGTAAAAGCAAAGAGCCCAACCCTAAAATGTTGTCTTCTTTTCCCATTTCCCCAGCTTGCTTGCTTTCTTTGCTTTTTCCGCTTTCTCCACTACTTACTGACTGACTCTGACTGACTGACTACTCCCAGTTTCTCGTCGCATGCGCTGCTCCTGCTCCTATACAAAACGAACAAGCCACAAGAACAGAACACAAAACAAAGAATCTTTCCAGCGTGCAGTTTTGCATGAATGAATCATATGAATCATGTGAATCATGTGCCATAATATCTATACATGAATTGAACATTATTAATATTATTATTGTATTATTTATTTATTTATTTAATAGTATTATGTACTTTCACTCACAAATTCACAGCTCACAACTTATATGTCTACTGACAGTAATTTTTGATAATGTAAAACGAACCTGACTGATGACACAGCATTTCTATTATAATAATTTGTTTTTCAATCCCAATCAAAATCTGTATGTACAGCTCCATTTCCACACATTTTTAACAAAAAAAAGACAAACAAAAAAAGACAAACAAACAACTTTCCATGACAACTTTTATAGTAACACATTAAAAGTGTCATGATTTTGCATGTCTTAATGTCTTCTGCTGTTGTCATCATATTCATATATACTATATATTTCACATTACCCTGTTTGTTGCTGTTTTGCATGTTTTTTTTTTAAAAAATTTCATATATCTCACAAACAAGTTAATCATTCCAATTATTATACACCTTTTCTCAACATTCATTCATTCATTCATTCATTCATTTTTTCATGTCACTTTCACACTTTCTCCTCCTCTTCCACCTTTGCTGCAATTTGCAATTGCAATTTGCAACGTATTATAACAATAACCGAGCATATACATTAATCTATCAATTATATTATATATTCACAATGTAAATGGAATATTTTACCACCATCATTCATTAATATATTCACTATTTTTAACTATTTATGTCTATTTTATTAGATATAGCAATAATTTCTGAATATACATATACATATAATACCAATTGCCTACAATTGTACACTATAATTTCCTGCTGATTGATTTGACTAAAAGGACTATTATTACATTTACTTATTATAGTTAGTTATTGAATTTTTTGAATTGTTTTTTCAAGTACAAATAGTCACTTGATATATATACGTTAATCTTAATTATTATGACACGCTTATATATTATTATTATTCAAGTTATAGACATATTATAATGACTTGACTTGGTTTTTTTTTAAATTAGTGATTGGTGATTGATGATTGTTCGATTGCATATTATGTAGTAAGACTATTAATTTAGTTTATTATTTGACAGTCATTTGATTTGTAAAGAAAATGTATATATATAACGCGGGCCGTAAATAATCATAAATAATATACTACCTTTTTCAATACGGAACGAATACAGTACGTGTTCACTAACTGTTGTTGATTAGGTTTTCTAATAATTTGAATGGGATTTTTGGGATTTGGGGAAGCTGGGAAGCTCTCAAAGCTCTCTCATCATCATCAACTCATCTCATTTGATTCAAGTTTAAAGTTTATAAAGTTTAAAATTGTGTCACGTTTCCAATGGTTTTTTTTAATAATAGTTAATAATTGATTAGTTTTATATAGTTTCTCGTCGTCGGTGTAATGTAATTGAATGTCTTTCAAGTCACAATGTATTCAATAGTGACAAGACAACAAACGAACAATAACTCACCAAACGCACTCACTTATCACACTTACCAAGCAGCAGCATCAATATTTTTTTTTCCAAAAAAAAACCGGTCAAATAATAATAAAAAACTCACATAAAATGATAAGAACGTACCACCGAATATATATTTAGGTTCGTTTTTTATACTTTAAAAGTTGTATAGATTTATTAACGATTAATTTAAATTTCAATTTCAATTAGGAAATCGGCGGAACATTAAATATTATTTGTAATAATTTTAAAATTGTTAAAATTATAGGTTAAAATTAGATTAAAATGTGTCTATATAAGTACGACTGTAATAATTGTTGCTAAAAATTGATGGAAATGAACATTCAATTGATTATATATATATACATACATTGTTCGAAATTCTGAATTTATATATATATATATAGTAAGGAAATTAGTAATAATATAGTACGTTGTTTTTTTTTGGTTAGTGCGCGTGGTTTTACTTTCAGTACAATATTGTTGTATATATGGCCAAAAAATAATAATTGAAAAAATCAATGATATGATATAGATATAATTAAAATGGCATTAAAAATCGATTATAATAATTATAATTTAATGATGGATCAATTTACGGGGGTATTTGTTTATTGTTTTTCATTTTTCATGCATGCAAATTAGTGGACTCTGTTGAATAAAGAGAGAAATAATTTTAAAAAAATTGAAAATAAATATAGGAAAAATGATAAGAAAAAGAATGAAATTAAAGAGTGTAAATAAGGGACTATACCTTTTGGTTGTGAATTTACCTGATGTCAGTGATGGCAGATTTGGAGCCGAAGATGCGTAAAAGCTGCTGTTCGTAATCTTCAGCGTTTCGTTTCATGAGGTCCATGCACGGGCCCAACAATCGCTCAGAATGCCTCCACGTCAAGAACTTAGAGAATTATTAGAGAATTATTATTTAAAAATGGACTTTTCTGTCATGTTTCATGGAAACAACGTCTGGAAAGTGACATTTCCACGTAAAAAAATAATGCGGATTTATAGTATAAAATGACATATAATAACTGAAAAAAAGAACAACTCACAAGCCAACTTGACAGTTCCTATGGAGAAGACAGTAGCAGCTCTGGGTTTGTTGGTGAGGAGCGCCAATTCACCGAAATAACTTCCTTTCGTCGTGCGGTTTATCTAAAAACAAACGGGGAATTTTGCAATTTTGCAATTTTTGATCATATAGTTTTTCCAAAAAATTTACCTCATAATTATAAAACGTGTGCACGTGTGCACAATAATTTACCTCCTTTTCAACTCCGTTGGAATCGACGATGACGACCCTTACAGCTCCATCCTCCACAAAGTACATTCCGTCTGCGTGGTCGCCTTGCTTGATGATTGCCTCGTTGTCAGTGAAGGTTCGCGGGACGAGCGCGTCCGCCAGGTTCATTCGCTCGTAGCTCTGTATTTATATATATTTTTTAAAATCCCCTTTTTAATTACATTTTTACATTATATTATTATATTCGTTATACGTACGTACCTCAAGTGTCTTAAGCATGGGCACGGCGTCCAGCAGTGCTTCGTACATTTGTCTTTTCCTGTAGGCGTTCTTCAACACTATTCGCCGGAATGTCTGACGGTCCTTTGGGGTCAAAAAATGCATGTGTCAATCAAATCAAATGAATTTGCCAAAAACATGTGCAAAGTGCAAAAAAGACAACGAAAGAGAACCGAGCACAACAGAGAAAAGCCGTACCATGGCCCATAGAGAGCCTTGTTCGACAGCCTGGACAGAAGCAGCCCTTGGCATGTTGTACATGAGTGCGAGTTCGCCGAAACTCCCGGCGTTGTCATAGCCACCGACTTGTTTCCCGAGGTTGTTCTCGCTCACGCCTTCTTCCGAGGAAATGTCGTCGAATCGAACGTACACCGAGTACCGCCCACTGATTCACCGCGTTTCGGTTTTTAAACAATTTTTTACCATTATATATTTACTACATTATTTGATTACATTTGATCACGGAAATCATTGAACCACGAAATCATTCATTATTCATTTTTGAAAACTCACGATTCGATGACGTAAAAGTTATCGCCGTCATCCCCCTGCTTGATGACAAATTCACTCCTGCACACCTTCCTTTCGAACATCGCGTCCAAAACTTCTTGCATTTGTTCCTGCGATAATTTTTTTTTAAAAAAGAGTATAAATTAATCAAAAAATTAGTCCAAAAAAGCTTTAAAAAAAAGTAACTGTTCATAAATATTTTTAAAAAAATTGCAATTTATAAAAAAAAAGAACTCACAGCATCAAGCGACCTAAAAAGGAGGATATGTTTAACAGCTTCAGCGAGTCGAGCTCTCTGTGAATCAGATTTCGGATGAATCACTGAAGGTTTGTCGTCCTCGTCCTCCTCCGGATTATACGCTTCTGCAAACACTGATTTCCTACGAATATTCCTCGTCGGAGGAACAAATCCTTCCTCGTTCATTGTATCCGTATTCTCGTTGTTTCCATTATTTGACTGATTCTGCTGATTCTGATTCTGCTGATTTTGAGTCGTCACCATGGGAATTACTCCACCTCCACCTCCACTTGTTCCCGTGTTGTTCCTGTTTTGACTTTGACACCGCGACCTGAAGAACTCGAACCCGAAATCGTTCAGATTCCCTGGACGCTGAAGAAGGTAATTCGTCGTGAAATCAAGCAGTGTCTCCCGTAATTCCTCTGGTACTCTGTACCTCTGCTGTTGTTGTTGTTGTTGTTGTTGTTGACTTGATTGTTGTTTGGAATCCATTTTCTTTTTACTGTTTTTTTAACAACTTTTTAAAATTTAATTCTCTTTTTTTACATTCTTTTTATTGTTGAGGGTGTTTTATTTATTTTGAACTGATTTTTTTCACACTTCAGATTGATTTGCCTTTGTCATTCCTTTAGTCTGCACTGATTTATTGGTTTTACACTTAATTACGGAAAATTATCAGTTTTCACTTGTTTTTTTTGAGTGTCTGTCTGCAGTTCGTATCCCCTTTTGCCTTATATTCTTGGACAAATCTTGCCTTTTTGGACCATTCAGCTTGACGATGACGACAAACACGACGTTGTTGTTATGGCAAAACTGCACACTGAAAGGGACCAAAAGTTGTTTATTTTCGGATATTTTCTGAATTCTTTTCTGAGCTGGAAAATTGCTCTTTAAAACTTATTTGGGATGGGACGACACTCGAGAGACAAGAGACAGGCCGGAGTTGTTGGAGTTGGAGTTGGAGTTGGAGCTGCACAGGGACAGGGCTGAGTCAAGACTCAAGACTCAAGAGAGAGAAGGAGAGAACAGAGAACCGAACCTGAACATCAACGCCTAAAACTGCCCAAAAACCTTAACGAGAACGAGAACGAGAACGAAAGCAGGTTCAGTATTGAGTATGAGTTGAGAGTTGAGGCTCTTTCTTGTGCCTTTTCAGTACGTGAATGTGAATGGAGTAATGCTTCCTTTTGTGTGTGTGCGCACAGGAGTGTATGTATGTATGTAATGTATAGTTGGCGAAATATGATGATGACGACGAGACACGGACACGGGAGACAGACAGAAGAGACTAGAGACAGACTTTACTTGGCAGACACTTGCGAATTGCTTTTGCTATATGACTCGAACTCGAACTCGAGCTCGAACTGGAGCTCTCGAGCTCTCGACTCGACTATGGACGAAAATGGAAAAGATAAGAGCTTTTTGGAAGGTGAGTTGCTGCTGCTGCTGCTTGCGAATTGTGAATTGCGATATAGACAGACAGCGAGGAGGGACAACTGCGAATGCCTCTGTAATGTAATGTCATCCATTGGCGATACATAATATACACGCAGCAGTGAAAGTGAAAGTATATAGTATATATACACACCTCGAATCGTATGGAATCGAATCGAATCGAATGGTATGGAATCGAATGGAATCTCACTTTTGCCTTCTTTCTGTGATGATGATGATGATGAGATGAGCACCTGCTGCACCACACCACGCAGGACCAAAACTCACTACACGATACTTTACTGCTATACAGCACAGATCCGCAGATGTACAAAGGAAAAGTGACTGAAATTGAAATGTTGAATTGTAGTAAAGTCCGACCCAAGATAAAACCAAGACCTAGCAACGCAACGTTAACGTTTTTGTCCATAAAAGTTGCTTCATGCATGCTTCTTGATTGACAACTCTGTGCCTGTGCCCTAATTTGTCCATATATGTGTGTGTGTGGGCTGGTTTTTTTTTGTCCTTGGTTTTGATTTTGATTTTGGTTTTGGTTTTGGTCTTGTCCTTTGTCCATTCCAGTTTCCAGCCCATCATCCATATTTCTTGACGGATGGACCATCATCATCATCAATGCCTTCATTACCTTATTTGAGAGCCGACACTGACTTGTCTTTTCCTCGTAAAAATGAATGTTTTTTATATGCAATCAAATGACGATATATGCGATTGTCTCGTCGTCGTCGTCTTTGTATTGACACTTGACAAAAACAATGGTAAATATGGTTTAAATCCATGGAAACAAAGAAAAAAAACTAAACACGAACAAGATTTTCCAAATTATTCCGTTTCATGAGAATGAAAATTCAAATATAACTGACAGAAAAACGCGCGGTTCATGAAGAAAAAAAAAACTTTATTTATATACGTAACAAATGAATAGAAAAAAGAATAAAAAGATATATATAACTCAAACAGGTTTAAACACCCTTTTTGGTTTCCGGGAAGAATTACTATTGCCCTGCTTTAATTTGTCTGTTTTAATACCTGCAATTGCACCGCCGCCGGTGGTAATCCTGTGGTACTTGAACTTGGTTTCCTGCTTGGAAATGGCTTTTTGCAGGACCTTACTAAATTGTCCATTATTATTCGCCTTTTTCTTCTTCTTAGCATTTGCATTTGCATTTGCATTTGCATTTGTATTCATCTTCGACTTTAATTTTAACTTCCTTTTAGAAATCACCTGCGTCCAGTTAGAATTGGAGTTTGATTTGGAGTTGGAGTTGGAAGGATCCGAATCCGAATCGGAATCCGAATCCGCCGATTCAACTTTAATTTCCATGCCGTTATTTGTACTACGATTTCTCGAATTTCGATTTCTCGTGATGAAGGACTCCTTCTCCTCCTCCTTCTCATGTTCAAAATTAAAAGAATTGACATGATTTTGAAGGAGCAGATGAGGTGGAACAACTCTCCCGTTGTATGAGTTTATTGTCCATTTCAAGCACGTTTGCACGATTTCCTTTCTTGATAATGGAAGCGGAGGAGTAGTTAATGATGATGATGAGATTATGTAATCAAACAGCGTTTTCAGCGAATCACCACTAACGAACGTCAACAACGCTGATTTGTATCTGTAGTTTTTTGGTTGTAGTCCTTCTTGCGACTTGTCCGATGACGACGACTTGCTGCGTCCAAGTTGTTCAATTTCTCCGTCTTTCAGGAACTTTATGGACTTGACGGCGCCGAACAGCGGCGGAGGAGGCGCACTTTCACCGAATTTTCTCTCAGTCTGCGTCAGCAACGTTTTCAAGTTTTGCTATATGGTAACGTAAAGTTTATAACGTTGTTAAAAACAATTAAACATTAAAAATGATGATTTCTTAATTGATTTTGTTATATAGTTTTTCTCTAACCTTGCTCAGAAAAGGTGGAATATTGCAAATGTACACGGTTTTGTCCACTTCCAAGTCCGAGTTTTCTTCATCCAAACCACTTTTCGTCCATTTTTTCAACAACAAGTGCCGGACAACGGGCGGTTCACGTTCACGTTCCGGGTCCATTTCTCCTGATTCCATGTCCATGTCCATATCCATTTTCACTAAACTCTGTGCATCTTTGGAATCCACATCCTTCACTATTTTCCAACGGAGAACTGACAAAAATTCATTTAAAAAACAACCAAAAAAATATATTCAAAGTTCAAACTGCAAAGTTCAAAAGTTCATACAAAAAACAATTATTTAAAAAAAAAAATACCGAAATAGTCATTTTGGAATGTGGTTGTCAAACTACTACTCTCGTCATTCTTATTCCCTTGTTGTGGCATCTTTTCACGCTTTTTTTTAAAAAAATAAAAAAAACACTATTTCTTAATTTTTAATAATACCTTTTTTTAATTCAAAACAAACTTAAGTAATGATGCTTTTATTACACAACGAAACGCAACTAAAAAAACTCCAAAAATGAGCCGTGCTGCGTGTCTCGTGTCCCAGTCCCATCCAAATATTCCCACACAAACGCACGATATAACAAAACGATCCATCCGAGCTGACCTCCGATGAGCTGCATTTTCGCAAAATTTCACAATAATGCACAATATTCATGAAACTCGATAAACTTGAAAAAATGACTAAAAACATGCGTGAAAAACAACGTAAAAAAAAACCCCCGCCGCCATGACAACGATGAATAATGAATTAAGAATGCGTAGAAACAACCATTTGTAAAATTTTAGTTGAAAATTGAACAATTATTGAATATTTTTAATTGTACGTATAATTTTTCATATTCTTGCATATTTCTGACTATAATTCTTTTTCAAACACACGTACACACACACACGTACACACGTACACGTACACAAAGGACACAAAAGACGCAACGCAACAGAAAAGACAATAAACAATGTACATTACATTATATATATTTAATATTCATTAATTTAATTTATCAATTTCATAAACATGCAATATATAATGATTTTCTAACTATATATACAAAGTTGACGTACATCATTAATATAATTAACATGAATATTATTATATATATATTGCACATAATAATAATAACATTATTATTATTTCTCACAAATATATAATATTTAATACTTAATATTTAATATGTATTTTCCGTAATTATTCATTATATTTTAATGTAATATATATAAACGTTTTATAATAATAGTGAGATTGAATATAATTTGTCGTCATATTGTTATAGAATTATTCATTTTCTGTTGAAATTGATTTGTTGGTGGTGATGATGATTCGGTGTATTATTGTTATTCGGAGTAAGTGCTGCAGAATTTGCAAGTGCTGAAATCGGACGCGTAGTAAACTGTGCACAAAGAGGAGGAGGAGGAGGACCACCACCACCAGATGACGATGATGAGGAGGAATGCCCTGGCACATGCACATTTGGCACTGGCGGGATCGGAAGGTGGTTCAAAGGAACTCCTCCTATGATCGGCTGACTCCCCATTCCTACACTCGAATTTGAACTCGTATTTGAATTTGTATTTGAATTTGTATTTGAATTTGAATTCGAGCCGAAACTCGACCAACCGTTGTGATGGTTACTGTGCTTCAGCTTGTTGTTATTGTTACCGGAGGAGGGGCCTGAATTATGATGTTGTTGGTGGTGTTGGTGTTGGTGTTGCATTTGTGATGGTGGCGGTGGGAAAGGGAAACGCATCATTGTCTTCGGCGGTGCATTTCCAGGTCCAGATAAACCTCCAGGTCTGGAATTGGAATTGGAATTTGAATTGGAATTTGAATTCGCAAACTTGTTGTGACCTTGGCTCGAATTGAACTGATGTCCTGAATTATTGTAGAATCTCGGTTGTTGGTTTGAGTGAGAATTTGAACCGGTCCTTCCATGCCCTGCAGGACCTGGACCTCCTCCATGCATTTGATTGTTGCTGCTGCTATTGTTGCTGTTTCGGTTGTTGTAATTGTTTCGAGTTGATGCGGAAGCGGAAGCGGAAGAGGAAGCGGTCGAGGACAGCGGCGGCGGCGGGAACTTTCCAGGACCTCCTGTCCCATTTCCAGTCCCTGCTCCGTTTCCATTTCCATTTCCATTTCCAGTCATTGCGCGTTGGGTTTGTGACTGATTAGCCGCAGGAGTATTTTGAACGTAGTTGCACGATGTTGCCGACGGACGAGCGTTGCTGTAACCCTGGACACCAACTTGTTGTTGTTGTTGTTGTTGTTGCTGGGGTCGTGACTGCGGGACTTGGACTCGGTCGCGGTCGCGGTACGCATGATCTCGATCTCGATCTCTGTCTCGATCTCTGTCTCGGTCACGTTCTCTATCTCGTTCTCGTTCTCGCTCTCGCTCTCGGTCACGCACGCCAGGACCACCACGGCGGTCCCTTTCTCGTTCCCGGTCTCGTTCACGCTCCCTTTCCCGGTCCCTTTCTCGGTTCTTATCCCTGTCTCTTTCCCTTTCCCTTTCCCTTTTCCTCTCCCTTTCTCGATGCTGGCTACTGCTGCTGTGGTCACGGTCGCGACTGTCCCTGTCCCTGTCCCTTTCCCTGTCTCGCTCTCTGTTTTTCTCGCGTTGATTTTGATTTTGACTTTGACTTTGGTTTAGATTTAGATTTAGATTTAGTTCCCGTTCCCGTTCCCGGTCACGTTCCCTGTCCCTGTCCCTGTCCCTGTCCCGGTCCCGATCCCGGTGGTTCTGATTCTGATTTTCATTCTGTCTCCTCCGCTGCTGGTACTCGCCGATTGACAGCTTTATTGCAAACAAAAGGGTTTCATTCATCACACAATCATCACACAATTTCAAAATTACGCACAAATAAAAACGTAGCAAGTCGCAATGTCAACTCACCTTCCGTTTGACGATGCTTTCTTGAGCCAGAGGAGGAGGAGGTGGAAATTGCGCTGAATTCACGTCCGTTTCCGTTTCCGTTTGCAGGCTTTGGCTTTGGTCTTCCGTATCCGTACCTGTACCTGTGCAGCAGGCCGTTTCCGTTTCCGTTTCCATGTCGACATGGGCAACTGCTTCAGCTGCTGTTCTTGGCGCCTGTTCCAGGAATTTGATTTGCGTTTGATTTGTTTGTGGTTGCGGTTGCGGTTGCGGTTGAGACAGGAGCAGAGTGGAAATGTCGTCGTTTGAGGAGATGGATTCGGGTGGTTCTGGTTCTGGTACTGGTTCCGGTTCGGGATGATGTTCGGGCCCGCTTGGCACGTCCCACCGAGAGGTCTTCATTTTAATTATCTGTCGACTTTCAGGTGCAGGAGTTAAAGGAGCAGCGGACATGGGTAGACCAACGGTTCCGGTTCCTGCTGCATCGGGTAGAGAGGATTCACTAGCTTCCAAACCGGTACAATTATTTCCGGGAGACAAAATGACGGATTTAGTAGTAGTAAGACGAGCGTCGATTTGATTGTTGTCATCGTCGGAAATGTCTGACAAATCGTACTGCATGATGCATGATGATGATGCTGGTGGAATAGCAGCACCACTGTTGTTGTCCTTACTGATCAGATCCGCGACTGACAGTGGGAAGAAAATGGGCGTAGGTGCTGTTGCTGTTGTTGTTGTTGGTGCTGTTGTGGTGGTGGTCCCAATTGCACCTCCGCCGCTTCCCGGTGACGCTGGAGGCGTGTTGGAAGGGTCCGACGACATGGACGCTCGAGCTAAACGACGTTTCTTCAATGGTGGTGCGGCTGCAGCTGCAGCTACTGCTACTGCTGTAGCTAATGCAGGAGTAGATGATTGAACCGCCGGTGGCAGCGCGTCTACAGGGGTTGACGGTCTGGAACCCGTGCTTGGATGTGTGAGATTATCCACCGTTGTTGTTGTTGTTGTTGTTTCTCCCTCTTCTTGTACTTGTTTGAGCCACCGTTTCTTGGCGTAAGGGGCTGGAGGCGTAGACGAAGTCGATTCACTTACATTGGCAGAGGAGGTGGCGTTCCCAATAACAGAGTTTCCGGGTATATTGCGGTGGGAATTTAGTCTCGGTGGTGGTGCTAACGCCAGTGACATCAACTTGTAGCGATTTGGCTACAACATTTTGCTGTTGTTGCTGCTGCTGCTGCTGCTGATGTACGTTCATCCACCCTTTCATGTACCTTTTAGAGGTTGGGAGCGTTAAATCCTGGTTGTTGTTGTTGTTCCTAATCCCGCCTTCATCGTACAATTCGTCATTCGAGCAGGAATTCGAGCTGAAATTCGACTCTGTAGACGTCGATCTCTGCGGGAGGAACGAAGAATGCTTCTGTATAATCGGGCCCGCTAAAGTAACACCACCGCCGCCACCGCCGCCTCCTCGACGACGGCTCGTTCCAGGAACCTGCATTTGCATCTGCATTTGTTGCTGTGTCTGTGCCGATCGGAGATTTGCACCACCGATTGAATCTTTAACTTGCTGTTTCTGGAGCAACAGGAGCTTCCTCCTTGTTTTGACCTTGACGGCGTTGAGCGGCGGACGACCTTTTTTCTTCCTTCGACGAAGCTTCTTCGGACTCAAATTACTACTATTCCCTTGATTCTTTGGCATTCCCAACCGAGGTTTCAGGCTTCGGACCGCGCCTTAATTTAAACGGAGTTGTTCCCAATTTCGAAGACATTTTCACACTTTCCCCCATCATTTCCTGATCAGAAGTAACTTGTTCTTCGTCGTTTTTCGCACCGGATTTCGCCTCATTTTCAGTGTTTTCTGCGTCATTTCCGTTGTCATTTTCTTCATCTTCGTCATGTGTCCCTGTCATTTCATCGTCGTCATTCTCCGTCTGCTCCGAATTGCTCCGTTGCTGCTGATGCTGATGCTGCTTCGCATGCGTCTGCGTCTGCGTCTGCGTCTGCTTCTGCTGTTTCCAGCTCTGACGCTTCTTCTCCTTTGAATCCATCCGCTCTATCAACTTCAGCAAGTTGTGGAACTTGCGCTCCTCACGCGTCTGCAAAAATAAAAATTGGAATATTTACGTTTAAAAAACACGTTTCTCACAAATAAAAAAACATTCCTTTTTTTTCAACAAACTCTTTTTTTTTCAGAAATTTTGTTAAATAAAGCAGCCGTTGGAACACGTTTCATTGCTAATCAAACGGTAATTCCTTGTTTCATCACCAGTTTATATATATATACGTCTTTTAGTCTGTAAAGTATAGAAAATTAGTTTTAAATAACTCACCATTTTCTCCAGCGCCACCGGCGGAGAACAGGACGAAGCTGCTGTTTCACTGGAACCGGAACCGGATCCGCAACTCACATTTTGAGCACAAGCTGAACTTGAAATTCCGCCGTATTCCGAACCGGACTGACTCGACTGCGATTTGCTTCTCTGGCTCCTCTGCTGCTGCTGTTGTTGTTGTTGTTGTTGTCCTGGCGGGGAATTACACTCAAGTTCAGCTCCCATGGATACGTCACTTTCAGTGTTGTTTGTTGTTGTTATGCCGGCGGTGGTGGTGGCGTTGTTGTTGTTGGTGGTGCTGTTGCTTCTTTTAGCGCCTCTTCCGGTGGTGTTGTTGTTGTTGGCGGTGGCGGCGGTGTCGGTTCCGCCATCGTCGTTGATACTGGCAGAAGACGATTTCCGGCGGTAGTGCGAGCGTCGAGGGGACAGAACGAGCTGAGTAGTAGCGTTTAAAGCTGAACTTGAAATTCCGCCGTATTCCGAACCGGACTGACTCGACTGCGATTTGCTTCTCTGGCTCCTCTGCTGCTGCTGCTGCTGTTGTTGTTGTTGTCCTGGCGGGGAATTACAATCAAGTCCAGCTCCCATGGATACGTCACTTTCAGTGTTGTTTGTTGTTGTTATTGTCGTTGTTGTTATGCCGGCGGTGGTGGCGTTGTTGTTGTTGGTGGTGCTGTTACTTCTTTTAGCGCCTCTTCCGGTGGTGTTGTTGTTGGCGGTGGTGGCGGTGTCGGTTCCGCCATCGTCGTTGATACTGGCAGAAGACGATTTCCGGCGGTAGTGCGAGCGTCGAGGGGACAGAACGAGCTGAGTAGTAGCGTTTAAAGCAGCTAATTTTTTATTACTATTATTATTATTATGAGAAGCAGAAGGAAGAGTAAGAGTAGGATTAATATTTTTAATCTGCTCTTCATTTTGAAACTCGATGGAGTTGATCCTAGAGCTGGTTCTATGTTTCCTGTTCCCGACGGCGACAAGCAAAGTTTTGAAAATCCATTTTCTCACAGAACCCGTGCACATTCCACGTGCTGAAACACTCGGCGCAGGTCAGTGGCGGGTAGTTGATGACGAGATCGCCACGCTGCTGCTTTTTATTATTACTGAACTGCATGAATTCGTGCGGGATTGTGAGCTCTTCGTCCACGCTTATTGCTCGAGTCGACACAATGTAGCAATGGATCCCTTTCGCGTATAAGCCTTTGGAACTGTGCTTGATTTCGCAGTTTGGAGTGCACGACCGCCTGATGAAACGGGCGCTGTTCCCGTACTCTCGACAGTCTATGCTTATGTATAGGTTTTGCTTAGATTCCGAATGCGTCAACGCGTAGAGAAAGACAAACGGCTCCGGGGACAGAACCACCGGCGGCGGCTGATGCAGCGACAAGTCTGTGCACGGCCAACGCGTCTTCACTCCGAGGTTTAACCTGTTGAAAATAATAAAAAAACCATTTGTAAAAACTGTGAAAAAATTTAGACAAAATGTGGAAAACTGAAAAAAAAATGTGAAAAAACTGCGCAAAAATAGACTGAAAAAAGTCCAAAAAACTTGAAAAAATATTGGAAAAAATTCAGAAAAATGTGCAAAAAAAATGAAACTGAAAAAAAGTAAAAAAAAACGGTGAAAAAACCCAAAAAACCTCCCAAAAAACGTAAAAAAACATGTAAAAAAAAACTCACACATTGGCGTTGGGAACGAATTGCTTGAGTATTTTGAATTTGCCAAAGAACTCGATGACAGGTTCATTCGGAGTGATTTCGTTCTTGGCCCTTAGGACGTTGACAGCGCTGAAAGTCGGTGTTTGGAAACACTCTTCCGAAGAAGCACAAGACCCGATGGAAGAATAATTGCCAAAAACAGGAACAGTATTACTTTGATGTACTTTCCATTTGGTGACGGGAGGAAGTCCGTAATTCTCAGAATCAGCGCTTCCACTGCTGTAAAACTTGGGAAGGGCGCACCTGAGTTCTGGCGAGTAGTGCGACACGCTCGCTTCCTCGTAATGCTGCAAGTAACTCGTTTGCTTGTAAGGGCACGGGACTGATAACAGACTCGAGCCGTGAACTCGCGTCAACGAAGGGTTCTTCTCCTCCATTGTCAGCAACAAACTTTCCAAAGGGGACGAGGAGGAGGAGGAATTTGAGGACGAGCGGAGTAGTGTCGTCAGATCGGGATTTTGTGGTTGGGTGGACTGATCATTATTTCGCATTGAATAGGTCTGAAATGCATTTTTAAAAAAATGAATACGTCTATAATCACCATTTTTGTGATTAACAATAAAATTACCATTTGCAAATTGTATGTTAAAAAAATTGCAAATCGTGCAAAAAATAGAAAAAATTAATAAAAAAAATAGAAAAAAAAAAGACTGAACCTGCTTTCTTGGCTGTTTGATTCTCATGATCTGCGCAATATCGCTCCCAATTTCAGTCTCATTGTCATTATTTTGTAAGTTGATGAGGTCATTATTTTGGATGGTTTTAGCATCATAATTTCCATCTTCCACGTCCAAATCTATAACATCCACACTTGGTTCTTTCTTGTGCATGAAATTTTGATGAACATGATGATGATGATCCTGGCTCTGTTCCTTCCTGTTAAGGAACTCTTTATGATCGTATGGAGTGGTGAGAGATCTGCCGCCGCCCCTCCGCCTTCCTCTCGTTCCTCTTGAACCTCTTGAACTGACAACCGCAAATTTCCCAGTCAAACTGGACCCGGACCCCCTTCCCCGATTTCTCAAACGGTTCGGCGGTCGACCAGGAAGCCGTTTCGGATGTTCATGCACGGTTGCGAACGCGGACGGCGGGTTCAATGCGTCCATGTACTTTTTTCTCTGCTTTTCCTTCAGTGATGATCCGACGACTCCACCTCTGCCTCGTTTCGATAAGTTTGAATGAGTGGCTGCTGTGCCTCTCGGCCTGCCTCGGCCCCTTCCCGTTCCACGACCCCGGGATGTTATGACTGGCGGCGGCGGTGGCGGCGGCGAAAGATTGTGGTGG
>JABASF010001627.1:0-20396 GCA_019776145.1 Harlomillsia oculata
GACGTGCCTCTTCTTCTTCTTTTTACCCATCATTTTGCATAATCCAAAAATGTAGATGCGCTCCTCTTCGTCGGTTCTTATCAAATTCTCATCTCCACCGGAATAAAAAGTGCAAAATCCTTGTTGATTGAGAGTTGAGACTCGACTCTTGGCTCTCTTGGCTGGCTCTTGGGTTGAAGAAGACAAGACTTTTGTGATTTTCTTATTTTCTCCTCCAGGACTGAGAATGGAGTTCGGAGGAGACGAGAGAGAGGCTCAGTGCTCAGTGTACAAGTTGGGAACGAGTGACTATTTCCCTGCTTCACTGGCTCCACATCTTGCACTCTTGTGCAAGAACAACAAAAATGACAAGGTCAAATGTATGTCGCACGAGCGGATCCGGATTTCTTCTTTTGTATGCGCACTTCAACATGCAACAGGTGTGCCAAACGTGGCAGTGGATGATGCCAAGCCGGGAAGAGATGGGAATAAATATCAAATGTGTGTAGCATTTCTTTTCTAGATTTAGCATTTTGGGAGTAGTTGATGTAGTTGTAGTAAATACTAGTCCTGTTACTTGTCCACTTGGCAGACTTTGAAGACTTTGAACTCCTCATGCAAATAAATGTGATTGGTTCATTTAAAGCACCTTCCCTTGGGAATCCTCATGGTCATCCTTACCCCGTACATTAGCCATTATTCCATTTTCAAATTCCGTATTTTTTTATTAGCATCTAATCTGTCCCTTTGACAAGACACCTTCCTTGTCCTTTCCCTATTTTGAGTCTCCTTTCGTCTTTTCAACATCTTAAACATTTGGTTGGACAGTTGGACCGTTTTTGAATCTTTTTCTAGCTGTATAAAGTTAAGGCGTCACCGCTGTAGCTATTCCTTCCTGTGAGAAACAAAAATACAAACATCTCTCAAAGTCCCCCACAACCTGTAAACTGCCAACATACGTTTTTCGCTAGCTCATGTCGACTGTCGACTGTCGACCGTGAATGACGATCAAAAAACATCTTCACCTTCCCATCGGATTAATAATCATAATCACACAAAGTACATACTAAGCTCACGGGTCCACTACATATACACGAGCTACTTACAACATTGCTGTTTAAATACGTAACATTTAATCCTTCAACTTCCATGCATAATTCTTCATTGAATGCATTTGTAGTACTTGAAGTTAGGCATGCAAACTGCAGTTTGCAGTTTACAGTTTGCATGCCTAACTCCAAACATTGGCATTGGTATTCATCACACGCTGCACTTTTCACTCTTAAAAAGTCTATAATTCCGACATCCGCAAGAGTTTTGATATAAATATGATTAAAGTATAAGTAAGTGTCTAAAAGTCTCTGTTGTGTTTGTTTGTATATGTGTGATAATTGATAATAATTGCTGAGTAATATGGAGACGGACACGGAGCAGTCGGCAGGTCGGCACAGCCGTTCTTTTTTCTTTTGCGTTTGACAAGGAATTAAGTCAGCGCTGGATTTTGTGTCTCGTCATCCCTGTCGTCGTGACGAGGTGATTAGGGATGTATTTTTGCGTGTTAGTGTGCGCAACACGTCTTCACCATGTCTTTATGTCATCGTCATCGGTGCGGTGGTGGTATGAGGAAAAAGACCATGTCCCATCGTCACATCACGTGTCCAAAACTCTTGAGTGTGATTCTTGCCGCGCCCATCATCTCTAATCACTCAAACTTTCAAGGAATCACATTCACACATTCACACATTCCATCCACAGTCCACACTAGACTACGACTAGACTACCTTCTATACAATGCACGAACCACCTTCCTTTTTCAGTCTTTCAACAGTGAAAAGAGTCACACGACTTGAAAGAATCATCCAATACATAATATTACATATCGTCATCATGCAGCATGTCAAGTAACTGAATGTTGAAGGTCACAGGTCAAGGATGCTGAGGTTAGCATCCGCATCACTTGAGCCACAAAGACGGCGTAGAAGTCAAACGGCAGGAAGTCGTCATGGAAAGACAAGAATAAGAACGGGTGCTGTAAAAATGGATTGCAGGAGAATCCCTAAGAAAGCGCATGGACAAGAGGACGTGCGTAATCAAATGTTGGCACAAATGTGTGTATTGATATTGATGGGAAATGGACGTGGACATAAAGAATCATGGACATTAATGTCTCAATCAAGAGAAGCCGTGGCCATAGTTGAAATGAGAGCTGAAGGCTCCTCCTGGGCAGTGCCTTTGCAGGTGGTCAGATATTGAAAGATGATAAGACAAGCCATAATAACTTATCACAGACTAGAACCAGCGGCCACTACTGGGCTTAGTGCTTAGCAACTTTTGGCTTGTGCTCTGCTTTTCCCTCGCTCACTTCACTTGTTTCTTTCCTTTCTTTCGTATAAGAAAAGTTTTTTTTGCACGGATGGGATGCACTCGTTTTTTGTGATGAGCATGAGGTGAGTAGCTACCGGAATTTCAATTTTTATGTGGGAGCATAGAGGGGAAGTGGAGGAGAAGGCGTGACTCCATCCGTCACATCATTTCTGCCTCCTTCTTCGTCCACTTTTTTCTTGTCTTTTCTTCCGCACGCCTTCTGCTCTTCTGCTCACTCAATCGTCTTGGAATCGTCTTTTGTGTGTGGAGTTTCCTTGCTCGGCTCCTTGGCTTTGGCTTTGGCTTTGGCTTTGGCTTCGGCTTCCCTCCGCTGCGCTCCTACTCCGTCCGTCCGCCTCGCCTGCTCTACATTTACGTGAGTCTCATTACCATTTTGACTAATTTTTGCCAAGATCATGCCGTGTTCTTCATGTTTTTCCTTATCTTACATGCATTTCTCATCATCAGATCCAAACAACGAGGAATATGAATGGGAATGAAGCTTGATTCATGATCGTGATCAAAGTATCTCATCCAACTTAACAACATGCAGCATCTATACGAACAACATCAACAACGTCAGAGCAGAGAGCAGAGCACAGGAGCCAAAGGAGACAAGGAGAAGATGTTTTTTGCACAGAATTTATTAGTTGTATATTATAATAGCAAAAAGTGCGTCTGCGTCTGTTGCAATGTATAATAATGATGATTCCGTTTTGATGAGGGATATGATGCGATGATGGTGGCCTAGGACGCATTGATGGACCAAGGATCGATTCGATGATGATCTTTACAATTTGTATCCTTCCTTTTTGGAGAGGTCACAAACATTGAAACAACTTTGTGGGAATCCAAGTGCCAAGTGATTTGAGGGATGAGAAGGGATTTGAAATGAAAATTGAAATTCTATGTCATGTCATGTCATGATTGATTGCAAATGAGAATTTGAAGCTTATGTATATAGTTAGAATGGTAAGTAGTAAGTATAGTGAGGGAATAAGAATGATAGGATGGATGAGTGGGTTTGGTTGGTGAGCAATGTGTTATTTGTTAGCTGAAAGGGTCTCAAGGGATGTAAATGACATGACCACTCCTTCTCGCGAAAAACTGGATTGCGAATGTATAATATCAATGCGAAAAATTGAAAGTAGGGCCTACGCGCTACTATGCAATTCCAATCGCCAATCCTCAAGGGTTTGGCCTTCTCTTCCATTGGGCTGGGCTGGGCCTTTCTTTGTCAATTCTCATCATCTCTCCTCGTTAGAAAAACCATTCATCTTCTCCATTATTCAATTCTTAAATTCTTACCTTTCCTTTTCCTTCCTTTCCAATCCTCACCTCTGACCTCCTCCAATACTAATGTCAATACGCACAAAATACACATCTTTTCTTTCTTTTTCTCACTATCCAAAAAAATGTCTGAATCTCACCCCACTCTCAATGTTCTGAACACAGTGATTTTTTAAAGCACAACTAAACGGTTCGTCCTGTACTATACAAAAACTGTTATAATGACAGGAAATGATGGTTGTCCCAAAAATGAAGACATTTGACCTCGGAGATACTAGGTCACGCCATTTTTGTCGTCGCGTCGTGTCTTTTCCTTTCTCTGAAAAATGCTCACGTTTGCAAATAATTTAAGAATCATTTTTCTCAATCAGTTGAAATTGAAACGAAACACATTTTTTTCTTTCGCTCCCACAGCCATCATCTGCTGACGCTGATATCTGCCAGTTGGAATTGGGAAGTTGGGATGGATCTCGAGATCGTGCGGGATTTCGACACTTGGGAAGATTACAAGGACGTTCTTGGACTACATAGTATATTGCAAAAACGAGCTTGTCCCGAGGTCACATTTTTGACCTGCCTCATTCCGGATACCCTTGAAATATACAAATACCATGCTTGATACATACATGGGGAATCACGAGGTCGAATAACTCCTGAATCCTTGTCATTCTATGACGATTTGACGATAGACTATCCTTAATCAAATAAGCGTATATACATTTCGGTATTTTAAATGCAGCAAATGAGGACAGCGCAGAGAGAGCAGGGATGGACGGATGGACGGATGGAGAGAGCAATCAAAATAATCAGCTCTTGCAACCTGCTGCAAGTGCCATTTTGAAGAGGTCCTCTCCTCTCTTCATGGCGTAACCATCATTTTCGACATGTCGAAAGTCAAAACCTCTGTAAGGCCGCTTGTAAAACCATGACGCCATGAGTTCAGTTGGACTTACAAACGACTCGTTGAACGTCCTGAGCTGAGTCCTTCTTGAAAACATACCTTTGCCAAAGGGATAGAGAAAGGGACAAAATCATTGACGCTGACGCTCAAAGCATCTTTTTGCACGATGAGACAGAGTGACTGAATGAAACGACAATGCAATGCAATATGCAACATTTCAAATTCATTTATTTGCAAGTCTTGTAGTTGTAGCATATATTTTGTATTTATAGCACAGCACAGCAGTGGAGGAGAGCACTTGAACGTTTAGATAATGTTAACTAATAAGAGGATAATAATTACTATATGTACAGTCTAGGTACAGTGTTACAGCAACAACAAACTCTATGTAAGAGCCAGCCCCAAGTGAAGAAACGGATCTGAGTGCATGGAATAAGATTGCAAATTCCAATGGGAGCTTAGGAACTTTGCTCATCCTTCAATTTTTTGAATGTGAGATGAGTTCATGACAAAGGAAGTCGAAGGATGCTGGGCCGCTGTTTCATCCTTCTCATCTTCTCATCCTCGCCTTCCCATTGTCTTTTGTTGTATAATAATGGCGAGGACTGAGGATTAGCAAAGGCTGCAAAGGGTCGTCATCGTCGCATCTCCCATTGTCTTCCGACGCCAGCGTAAGACCAATGACTCAATTCAATATAGCCGCCATGCCACCACTTTCTTCCAAGTAGGTGAAGGCTGCTCCAGCCAACACCACCAGCAACAACACAGCATACACAACATAATTTGATAATGATAATGTGATAGCAACACCAAACACGAAACACCACCGTCTACCTTATTACGATAGTTATTGTCTCTCACTCAAGTGAACGAGGAGGAATTTTATTGATATGAAATGAACCACTGTTGAACTGCAAGATTCAGTTGGATTCAGCAAAGTCAAAATTGGGTATTGGTCGTTGGTCCACCGCACCGCACCACACCACGATCATCATCACATGAGAGGAATCATTGTACAACAAATAGCTATAGTTTGTTGCATCCTGCGGCCGCCTCTGTGCGGTTTCTCTTTTAAAGATATTATTGGCAATGACATTAGGACTTGAAACATTATTTAGAAAAAAATGCAACTTTTATTGTGAAATACGAGGACCGCAAAGTATTTGGTTTTTTACCGTCGTTTTGATGACGTACCGATTACCTTTTGAAATTTTTTCTGGTGAGGAAAATGTATGTGTTTCGACAATGTGCAAATTGTGCGGTGCATAGTAGAAAACCGCAAAAAATGGACGGCCTTCTTGTTCATCATCACCACGTGCAAGAGATTTTTGTGGGAAGGGTCCGTCCGTGGCTTGCGTTGGTTTTCTTTTCATAGTCGTCATAGTCCTTTCGGATAACGAGACAACTCATTGTTACATTTCTAATCATGGTCCTCATCCTCAAAGGACACCAATCCTCAAACGCTCTCCAGATTCATAAGAATGCAGAATTTAGATTTGATGCCGGCATGTGTCGAATGTGTCGAATGTGCGGTCCCCACCACAATTCCTATCACTGGGACACTTGGGAGCACAGGAGGAGTACATGAAATTGTCAATGTGTATCAGTTTTTGACTGCTGGTGAACGTGAAGGGCCTTTATTAAAAATGAGGAGCACGTGACTAAAGGCTCTGCTGACTGGTCCTTGGATCCTGGGATTCATATTCATGACATTCATGACATTCATGACATTCATGACATTCAACATAATGATAATGAAGAAGACGTATGGAAAATTGTATGGGGTGCTGGTGTGTGCTTTGATGGTTTGATTGTGAAAAGGGAGCAAGAGCATTGATGATTCAGTGACTTGAGCTATATTGTTGATGAGCCGAAATGATAGCGTTCAACTTTTGTCAGGTGATGATTTTGAGAGTGGGAATGGACGAATTGTGTTTTGATGGACGTCATCCTCATCCCCGTCGTTGTCCTCATCATCAAATTGAGATATTCTCGCACTTCAAATCTTGAAATCCCCACTGGCGAGATTTATTGAAAGGTGACGTGTCCATTGGACATGTTCACGTGAAGAAAAAGGGCTTTGATTGTTTTCTTCTTAGGGCAAGGCAAGTTGGAACAAGTTGTTGTTCTCATATTGGCCCGCTCTGCTCACTTGTCAATTTCGTGGCAATGCATTGCAAATGGGGATTATCATTATGATGATTCCTCTCTTGACATGACCATGCTGAGAATTGATTGCTCGGCATGACTTCCAGGCACACTCGCCTTTGCCTTGCCTTTGCCTTCCCAGTTTGTTGCCAGACTCAACACAACACCCAATGCAACTTCCACAACAAGCCGAGAAAACAACAACAATAGCCAAACTCACATTATGCATCTGCATGAGGCAGGCATGATCCATCCCATGTATTCTTCACTTTTCCAGTCACTTTTCCACATCTCTTCCTCTTCTTTCTTCATCATCATCATCCAACAACAATTAATTAGACCAACAAAGTCAGCACAAATGTTATGTAACCCAAATCCAATCGAATGAACGCGTGTGGGAGTGAACAAGAAGAAGAGAACCCCCAAGCCCCAAAACCCAAAAATGGACAACGCATCTCCCAACCAACCATCTCATTTATTATTACAATTACACTTTTGAATTCTTTCTTGAGGATTCCCTACTGAGAGAGAGTCTGTGAGACTTACATACATTCATTTTCTCCCAAAAACTCCAAACAAAGAGCAGGGACACGAATTACAATTTTCCTATCATGAGGAATGAATGACGGACGCTGTGTTTACAAAAGGGTTAGTAGTTGCTCGTTTTGTTGCTCAAAGAGCTCAAAGTGATCCTGCCTCTGCCTACTACATATCATCACATCAACAACCATCGCCATCACATCACATTTCAGATTTCAGATTTCAGTTATTCATTCATTCACTCATTCATTCATTTTTAGAATTAGAATACAAGGAAAGGGAAAGTCAAAACGTCATGTTGCATCCAAATCTCTGACTCCCTGACCAAGGGACTCAACACAGCATATTTCATGATCATATAGCATAATATTGAAGAAGGTGTGTCCTTATTTTGAATTCCAAGTCCTCATTGCATTACTATTAGACTATTACATAAATTACATTGTTTTATGCAAAAGTATGTTTGTTTTGTTATTGTTGTTGTGGCTGTGAGTGACTTTTTTGACGTGACGGTAAGGTGGAAGGTGGATGAAGATTTGAAGAGGAAAAGGTGCGGTCGCATAGCGTCGGTGTGTTTCTTGTGTGATCCTTTTGGTCACATGATAGCCTTTTCTTCTTCTTCTTCTTCTTCTTCATCTTCGTCTTCTTTATGTAGATTCCATCTCCATATGAATGATGTAAGTTGAGGCATGTCCAAAAAAAACCATGTCGCTTTAGCTTTTTTGGGGCGCATCCTCTTCATCTCCACATGGAAAATTATGATTATCCACGTTCACTGGGTTGGGAAGTTGGGATTCCAAATCCCACCAGCACCAGTCGGCCACCAACCTCCTCCTTCTCCTCCCTCAATCTTCAACATTACTAGACACGACACTCAATTTATTCAAAACAATTCCAGTAGGAATCGTCACATTTTGAGCATTTTCTCCAAACATTGCAATTATTGCACTTTTGTAGTTTATATTCCTATTCTATGTACCTAAAACAAATGGAGAAATGAAAAATGGGAAAGGAAATGGAGAAGGGAAAGGATTTTGCAGTATAAGATGCAGAGCAGTTTGTGAATGTCATCTGATTGTGTCAGTGGGAATGATTTGGAGTTGATGTGTCACGATGTGCATGGACTGATTTTTTCTCATGACCCCAAAGCGAAGATCAGAAGAAGAAAGAATTTATCACTTTTTGAAAGACACGTTGCGAAATCGTAAAGTATCAAAAATGACTATGGTGGAAACTCTGAAAACACCCAATCGTGCGGAGCCTTAGGATAATTGTAAATTGTTGGTTCGTTTCGTTGTGTCGGATCATCGCCAAAAAAATCTCAACTTTTTATCTTATTATCACATCAGGAGCGCAAAAAGTAAATGTGGACTATCTCAAATCACAGGAATTATGTGTGATATCCTTAATTCCTATGCATACAAGTGCTCATTCGTCATTGGTCAATCGTCACTTGGGTTTGAAACCGTATTTGAGGGATGACCTTTGGAAAGGTGAGAATAACATGTGAGAACTGAGAAGGAGCCAGGAAGAAAAGCCCAATAGCATAGGCGCTCTTGCAAAATCCAGTTTGCTAGGCGGATCTCCTGGAATGAGTATCTCAGTTGTAGTCAAATTGTAGCGAGTTTTCTATTCTTTTCTTATATTTATATGAGCTGGGCCTTTGTAGTTTAGTTGTATTGTAATTGCAGTCTTGTAGTGTGTGCCGGAGCCAGAGCGGCAATCTCATTCATCTGACATCTGAGCTCACTGAGCTGATCCTGGATACTCTCCAGTCTCCATGCATTGCTACATGGTAATGGTACGATGGAAGGAGGAGGATTGCGAATTAGTGTGTGTGCTTTGTGAGTCGAGTGTACCTGTGTATCCCGAGTGAGTCGGATGAGTCTCATGATGTGCACTCAAGCATCTCGGATTTCACAATAGATCACTTTTGTCTTGGCCATCTTGACCAACGGTGACCCTTGGACTCCAAACTCACTATGGACCACTCGTGTGCTCTCGCTCTCACTTTACCTCGAATGCGAATGACGATCATCATCATTCATCATTGCAATTGCATTGCAGTGCCCCGCCAAACAACAGTCAACAGCAGAGCTAGCCTAGCCTAGGCGTAATATTCGCAGCAAATCACTTGGAAAAGTACCTTTTATTGGTGTTTTACTCCATTCCATTGCATTGCACAACATGCGCATCCCATCTTCCTCAGCATGCATTTATTTATCGTAGAATCGCAGCAGTTGCCCATTGCGGCGAATGCACTGCAGCGTACTTTCCAGCCACGGCGATAAGGCCTACATTAAATAACCTTTAATGCACACACGGAGCGAGCATCTAACAAATACTACAAGTCCATACTTTTCCTTCCAATCTATCTGAAATCTTAAAATAATAAAATCGGGAGTTTTGGGATTCAAATAATGAATAAAAATCATTTGCTGCTTTACTTTGTACTCAATTGAAGTGATGGAATGGAATGAATGTTGAGATTCGAGAAGCGCCACACCACACAAGGAGTAAACAGTAAACTGATAAAAACGAGACTGTTGCAATCATGTTACTTTGACAAGAGAGAATTTACGAGAATGAGTTAAGGTTTTGACTTGGGAGCTCCTGGACGTCCCGCTCCACTTTCATTATCCCATTTCCCGCAAAAGGAATTGACTACCCGTTCATTTTATATTGTTGTCGGAGGCGACAGGAGCATGGTGAGGGCATGGACATGTCCTAGTCCTGTCCGTGTCGTCCCGAGCTTGGCCGAAGAACTTGGTGGAAGAAACAATGCAATGCAAGCAATGGACCAATGGATGAGAAAGATAATAAAAGTTTTACGATCTGCCATGGTGAGTTTTTGGAGGATAGGAAGATGTGAGCAGCTTCAAACTACGTAATGCAATAGTCGTCTGTAAACAGAAGAGCCAGAGAGGACTGAGGACAGACGAGGCAATGGGCTTCACACCACAAGATTTGACTCACTCTTGTCTTTCTTCTCCGTCATCTCTCATCCTCTCATCTCATCCTTTGTTTTTCCACTGTGATATTTCCCGTGGACTCCTCAGGACGCCACTTGATGAGCTTCACATTCCATGCTTGCATAGTAATTTCCCCTTTACGCCAAAAACCTGGAATTCCAATCCTTCCAAACATAAATAAAAATTCCTTTTCCTGAATCTATCATAGCAAAATATCATTTTAGTCCTGCATTATTGCATACTACTATGCGTACCTGCCTTACCATGCTTACTACTCCCATCCCATAGCATATCCCAGTTTTATTATTTTGTGAATTTGTGAGCCTTTCTTTCTCTCGTCTCCACACACGCACGTGTCCATTTTCATTTTTCGGCTATTACGTGAGCCACATCGCCATATCGCCAAGCCATGGCCAGTCAAACCATATGCATCCGACCATCCGACGACCCACACAGGAAATGACACCAAATTAATCTTGGCGTCCATCGGAAACCTATGAAGGGAAACTAGATAGACGACGACGACCCGACCATGTCAACGATTCATCATGTAGTAGAACGCGGAGTCAAAGTTTCAGTAGTTCTCATCAATCGCCATTGCAGTCCTTCTCGTTCGTCGTCATCGTCATCGCATCATCATCGTCAATCCTTCCTTCGCCTCGTTACGAATTAATAAGCGTGATGATGATTGTGCCTGCATTTTCAAGTCCATTTGCCATTAGAGCAATTGGGCAATTTAAAAACCTATCAAATCTCAGCCCTCTTCTTTCTCCTGTCTCATATGGACTCATATATGCATGTCAAGTCTCTATCCCTTCCCTTCCCTTCTCCAATTTCTATTTTTTTTGGTGCATACTTCCACATATACGACAACAATACATCTATACCATCATCCCAATGGGAAACCAGTCCGTTTTTTTATTTTAAGAGTAAAATTCGATTCGATTTCTGCTAGGACTGTGGTAGTGACAATGGAGAATTGCATATTTATGTATAAGTACTATCTAATAATATGTGAGGAGTGGTGATGACGATGACGATGACTTTGAGTTGGCCAAGTCCATGTCCTTCGATCCGTGAGAAACCATACTGAAAAGAACACTGTAGAACAATAATTACGAGTGGTGTGTGTGCTGCTGATTCTTTTCTTGTCCTCCTCAAAGTTAAAACATGATTTTTCCTCTAGTGCTGCGTAAATTGCGTACTATGAGCAATGAGCAGACTATTGACAGGATTATAAATCATTATAAAACCTAGAAAGAGGGAAAAAATGACAGGGAGGTAAGAAAAGTAAGAATAAAAATAACGTAGTTATTATAATATAGTAAAAGAAGATTGCGTAGTGTTGTAATTATTGTTAAAGGGCTGGGAAAACAAGGGAAGGTACACAATCTGGAAGGAGAAGTCTCAGTCATTCCAACTCCAAGACTCGCAGAAAACAAAACACAAGACATTGAAGATTGAAGGGAGGAGAGGAGAGAACACACGTTGTCCTTCCTTCCATTTATTTGAAATGAGGGAAAAGGCAGTTTTATTGGACTTGGACTCATGTTCCATGTGGACTGTGGAGTTGTGGAGTGCAGAGAGCATGAGAGGATGAGACAGGAGCACCTATGCCGTGCTCACCTGTACACAACGCTCACTCACATCACATCACATTCACATAATTGTGATGATGATATGACGATTCCCCTTGAAGACGTGAAGAAGACGGTGAGACGCTCCAAGGAAGAAGTATCAAGTTTTTCGCTGCTCCTTCTCCTTCTTATGCTCATTTGCTCATGCACTATGCTTTGACTGTTATTGGACAGGGACACAGACGAAGCATCTCCATGGTGAGTCCCAATGCTATGACGATATGATGATGATCCATGCCATGGATTTGCCATTGCTCCATTCCCATGGCATGGGTTCATGCAATTCATCTTCAATGCAATGCAATGCAATGCAATGCAATGAGTGAATCCCGAAAATCCCACGTCCCACACCAACCACACACTCACACACTACACCAATTACAATTGCCAATGCATATGCAATGCCTTGACTACAACTTTACAACTACGACTCGCTGTACCTTCCCTGTCCAAATGCCTTTTTCTCGTCAGTGTGCATCCGCTTCCTCGGGAGGAAGGACGTCTCTCTCAATCCCTTCTCTCTCATCTTCACTCCGTTGTTCTCACCCACCGCGACCACGAACCACACCAACAATCTTCAACTATTTCCCAACTTACCTTGCTCCACACTGTCCACACACCTCAACCTTGTGTCATCATTGATCCACTATTTTTCCCCGTCTTTTCCGTGTCTTTTATAGTTACACACTTTAGTTCTTCGGATAGTGTCCAAGTGCCCAAGTGGAGTGCCTTTCCCTTGTGCTTGTGCGTATTGCCAAACCCAGTCTCACTTTTTCGCATCTTCATGCGCAAACAATGAAAACCGGCTTCATGTAGTACATTTCCAATACTTTGTGGTATTTTGCATTTTATGATCAACCCAATATAATATTAATAGTCCAAATCAACAGTTTTTTTTCCAATCGTACCTTGGATTTTGTGTATACCTCAATTTCGGTGTTTTTAAAAATTACTTTTACTCAAGTGCTTTCGTGCCAAAAGGATTCTCGGGAACGTTTCTTTGCTATATCGGATTTCTTTTCATGGATGTCATTTTTCGGTAAGGATTCCGTGAACAGTTTTGTACTAATTCCTTGTAGTTATAATTTTTGGGTACATATCCTCTCATTTTTGCAGTCGGGGAAATTGAAATTCAACAGATGGTTTAGTGAAGGCCAAATCCGCTGTGGAATGTGAATTTCACTATTTGAGTGTTTTATTAGTATGAATGATGGAGGATGGAGGTAAAATGGTAATAGAATGTATTGGGATGAGAGTGTGTGTGGAATGAAGCCGGTGGTGTTGTAGCTCTATGCAACTTGTAATGAAAAAAGTGATGCGACGGAGCTGCTGGAGCTAACCTTTTATGTTTATTATTATTTTGGTTTTCGTTCTTGTTTTTTGGAGCGTCATTCCCTGTCATGTCATTCCATTGCACATCCAAAATGCTAAAACTATTGAGAGGAAGTTGTAAAATAAATGCTCCAGTCAGTCCAGTAATAATAAATACTAGAAAAGGGTGTGTCACTCCCAGTTTTCCTTCCTCCTCACAGTCTCACACACTTCCCGCATTATGAAATTACGATATCGTGTGCGTGTGGTGTGCTGTCGGATGGATGTGTTTCCAGGATTTTGCATTTTTCCTCCTTTTCTATTCATTCTCCAGCTAGCCCCAAAATCCCAAAACCAGGTTTGTGCATGTATCATAATATGGGATATGACTGTGACAGATATTTCTCATGGTTCCAACAAAGAAATGCTTCAAATGTAGTTTCACAACCAACCGGCGGATTTTCCGTAACCTTTGACTTTGAGAAGCAGGCATGCGGCATGCTATGTACATGTAAGAAAGAACGAAGGAAGCACGTCATGGTTGGGGCATTGCATTCCCGTCAATTATGTAATATTACTGCTTGTTTTGTTGTCCAAATAAAACGGCAAGTACAGGATAGAGTAGTGTTTCATTTATGGGGTATCAAGTCAGGGCCCTTTCCTTGCTTAATTTTGACCTTGTTGTTGTTGTTGTTAGTCTTTTGGTGGTCCCTTTGAGAAAGGAGAATTCAAATTCGGGCAAGTTAATATCATTCATTAGGACGGACAATTCCCAGCCGGATTGTTTGAGAGGCCACTTTGCATTTTTTCCTCCCGTGTTGCTTGCGTATTGCCATTCCATTGTTCGTATAGTAGAGTTGGGTTGTGTTTTGTGCAGTAAATGAAAGGAGAGTGTGTGATTATTATTCCATCTTATAAAAGCCGCAGTTTCCTTCTCATTTTGTGCCGATAAGTGGAAGCTCATTACCGGGTTCATTAGTCCAGGCCAGATAATCAATTCTGGAGGCGAATAAATAATAAGTGCTTCAGCTCAAATGACGAAGCTCACGACGACGGATACGTCGTCGCCGTCGTTCATCCTTCATCGTCTCGTAATTCGAACCCACGAGTCGTCGTCACATGAGTGTAGAGTACATTATTCCTTCGTGTTTCTAATCTCTATCCTCTTTGAGTGAGAATCTAAAGAAATATTAATTTGCTGTTGTGCCTATACAACACACACTTACGCACAGTTTCCTACAGTTCACAAGCATTACAGGATACTATGTCACTGTAGCCAGTTGTAGTTCGCTAGAGAGAATGTCCCCAGAGTTATATATGCTGGATGTCGGTGTGTGTCGCGAGTTATTTTTTGCAACATGAAAATTCGCAAACTAGTCGTAATGTGAAACGGTGGGATTTGTCCTAATACCAAATAGTTTGGTTTCAAGGTACAAGAAAAAATGAAAACATTTTCTCAGCTGAGAAGGCTGGATTTGTTGCTTGGGACTCGAATTGGTGATTACAAGGATTACAAGGATGAGACGAGACATGAGACTCATATGCATGGGAGTAGAGGCGCAAGGAATAATGCGGTGCCAAAGTGCCATGTGTCGTTCCTTACAGTTTTTTCTCAAGCTTGGGCACAGCGCAGTTAGTCTGTGTGTGGATTTAATGCTGAGCTTGGGTTTCTGTATTAAACAAAGTGGATTGGATTGCATGGTCTCACTCAGTCTCATGTCTCATCCATGGGATGGAAAGATGAAAAACCCTTTTTTCCCGACGACGACATCATGGAGAATGAGAAGATGATGACGACGTGGCAGAATTTGGATTTGAATTCGTGTTGAGGTTGAGGTGGAAAGTGGGAACTCACTACTCAAAGCGCACAAACAACACATAATAGCCACTAAGTACCCCAAAAAGCAAAGGGAAGGCAAGGGATAGGGACATAGGAACATGTATGAGGTATGAAGGAGTGAGTGGAAGCTGTTTCCTCTCCTGCCTACTTTGCATCATTTGGCGGCGGAAAATCTTTTCAAAGATGATCAAGAAGGAGAATTGAACAAGAAGACGGCGATGCGATGACGATGATGATGATGAGCTTGGTCTTGACGAGACAGACACACACACAACACACTAGAGAAATATATGCCATGCCATGCCATGCCTTCTCATCATCATGTGAACACAAAATCTTGTGGAGATGAGGACAAAAGGGCTCCTTCCTATAGGGATATTTTTTGTTTGAAGGGCTGCTCCCAAAAAGACCCTTCCGGGCTGTGAAGAATATAAGGTTACAAGTTGGAAGTTTGGAAGATGAAGATAGGGACAGTGACTGAGATGTGAAAGAGGCGCAAACACTAAGCACAGAGCACCGCACCACATCACCACGTTTTTAGCTTGGAGCTTTGGATTTGGAACCTCCTGGAACAACAGCACATGGAAGGAGTTCCATAGTCTCATTCCATTCCGTGCGTTGAATTGAAGTTATAAGGAGGATCTCAAGGTTTAGGTGCGTGTGTGAGTCATGAAGGGTCCTTTTACTCTGAAGGAAGAAAGGAACCCTTGGCATGGCACTTGTCTGCAAAATGAGAGCAGATGACGAGCGCTGCTTCTGCTCTGCTCGTCGAGAATGCATTATGGTGAGGCGAATGCCTCAGACAGGCGTGTCGACTCCACTCCAACATCATCCAACTTCACAACTCTCCAAGGAAAGCCAAAAGGGATCCGACCATCCGACGGACCCGGAGATTCCAAGTTTTCCAAGGGACAACCATCAAACCCAACCAATCCTTCAAGAAACACGAAGCCAAGGAAACAACATGCGTGCAACTGTTGGATTAAAATTTCTCCCGGAATTGACGTCGTTTTTGTCCATTTTCACCACTATTGCTTCATCGTAGCATCGTCGTCGTCTGGAGTCTGGACGCAACATTTTTCAATAACATGTTACTATGGTCATCACTTGCTTCCACACCACCATCGCATCGCCACATGTTCATCCTGCTCAGCTCAGCTCAGCTCAGCTCTGGCTGATTTTTCCAGAATGTCCCTCTTTCTTGAAAACATTCTTCATTCCTCATCATCGCATCACATGCATGGAACAAGAAACCGTGTCAGTCGAGTTATTCAGGCACAAACGGAGAGACAGGGACAAAAAAGTGATTTTTTCTTTTTTTCTCCTGGGTTGGGCTTTCGGCTTTCGGTTTGGGTTGGGTTCCGTTCCGTCTTGTGTCGTGTCGTTATATATTTTTCCTTTTTCCCTTCTATATGAGCATTATGAGACAAATTGCTCACTCTTTCCAATGGATGGCTACTTTGTGGCAACAATTTGTGGTTTCCTCTTCATTTCGTTCGCGACACGACTTGTTGTCCTTCTCCCACTCTTCCTCTTGTTGACAATAATGTGTCGTTATTGAGTAATAAGTATTAACTAGCCGTCCTCACTTGTCAACACACTACGACCGGAACAGCAGCGGATTTAAGTCTCTCTACAAAATCCTCTTAGTTATAATTTATAATGCGATGCGATGAAGAAAATGAAAAAGTTGGTGAATTTTGTGGAATCCTGTTAAAGGCAATGATTAGTTTGAAGTTGCTCAGAGTTTTATTGATAAGAAAGGACAGGTATACGTTTGTAGCTGTTGGCGGCGACGGCGGCCTTTTCTTCTTCTTCTTCTTCATCATGATCATCATCGTCGTCGTCATCGTGTGTGTCTTTTGATTGGCCTAATAGGAGACGTGCCTTGGCTTATTTGCATAGGAAGTGGTTTTGAAAATGCTGAGGTGCCGGCGCGGCTCTTGCATGCATGGGGCGACTTGAAAAACTACTTAAGCATTTCCACTTACTACTTTTTTTTGTGTCGCAAAGCTACGAAACTTTCACTTTGGACACATTTCATCGATTTGATTTTATGGAGCTTTATTGTCAAAATGTGAAATTTTGATTAGGTGGGCCAGGTGGACGATATGGTCAAAAAATAGTGAATGCCAGGTGGTGTGAAGAGCGAAACAGAAGTTGGAGGAGGATGGGAATGGGAATGAGAAATGCATGGTTTTGGGTTGTTTTGGTCCAGGAAGGCAAAGGGAAGGGTTAGTGTGAGTTGTGACGTGAGTGAGTGAGTGTCACATCACATCGCATCACATCACATCACATCACATCGTGACGAGCAAACTGCTTTGAATAGCCTTTCTGTTTTTGGAACGCGGAGGAGAAAGAGCATCAGGAGATGAAATTCATGAGTAATTGTGCACTCCTACGTGTGTTGTGTGTGTACAACTGCGAGAAATGAAACTCCACAACAATTGAATAATGCCTTCTCCTCCTCCTCCTTCTCCTTCTTCCTCATAATAGTCTACTATTCTAATTCCAATTCCAATTCTAAATCTAAAAGTACTATATTTATACTAGTCCAGCTTCAGCGGATTGATGCGACATGTGATGTGACGTGATCACATGATGTGTGTCTATTTAAAAGACTATGAAGGTGTGAACTGCGAAAAGGACAAAAAACGACACCCGCGGCCATAGTGATTGTCCTTGTTTCCTCTTCGTTTTGAGTGGACGGAGTGGCCAAGTCAAATTCATCGTATGGACGTCCACAACAAAGGACGACGACGATGCCACGAAGATGTTTTTGTAAGAGTGCGATGGGGATGACGATGCGGCTGCGAACGACGACGACAACGACGATCGAGAAAATTCACTTGGAACACAAACAACAACAATGCGAACAAATAAACAAACAAAGTACAAAGTCGTCAAAGACCATTGGAGACGAGGACGAAAGACGACGACAACGACGGGAGAAATTGGTTCTCTCCTCTGTCCTTTGCAACCCACTTTGTCCTTTGAGATGTGTCGTCGTCGTCGTCGTCGTGTCGTGTCGTGTCTTATAAATTTTTGCTTGTCACCAACAAACCGCTCGAATCACTTGTGCTCACACTTGACGATTTTTGTGGAATTCTCTCCTTTTCGTGTCGCACCTGTCAACAGTCGTTAAGGGAAGACAGTCTTCTTCTCGAGAGCTCCACAGCTTCACCTTTCAAAGCCATTCCCGCAGTCCTCCTCAGTCCGGCGTCCTCAGTCCTCAACTCTCCAAACTATATCTATAATACAAAACGTCATGTTCAATCAAAACATTAAGTTCGCAATTACCATAAATAACAATTTAATTGCTATGATTCAAACTCCTGGTATTAAAACTATTCACACCCTGTCCAACGGAACAACCCCAAAATACGAAAATACCCAAATCAACAACGAACGCAACGCAACGCAACGAGCCTTCCGTCGTCCGTTCAATGACAACATCAAGTATCTCAATTTCGTGTAGAGGAAGGAATAGGAAATACGAACCTAATAATAATCGCAATTAATCTGAATAAATCTCGAATTCCATCAATGTTAATTCCTTCTAATATCTGTATATAATATCATGCGGTAATGGTAATGTGTTTGTGTGTGGTGAATGGCCCTGCGTCCGTCGGCCACACATGTTGATATCGATACGGATCATGTGGACGTGCCTTTATTCATTATCAATCATTATTTATGTCATTCTCATCCGAAAGTCATTGCATTAGCAAGCCAAAGTATAGTTTAGACTCACACTCACACTCACACTCACATGCGCAAACACTGCACTGACTACATTAGAACCGCAAGTCTCGATCATGTATTTGCTAAATTTCTTGCTTTTCATAGACGAGCCGAGCAGTAGTTCAATTAAATTAATAAAGGAATTGGCGGAAGCTTCTTCGTATTATACTCTGAAGTGAAGTGCTACCTTGTTACGAAAGCAAGTAGAGTGGAGGAGTGAGTGAGTAGAGGATGTGTAATGGGAAGCAGGATAAGGTGTGAGTTGGGACTTGGGACGTTGGCAGTAGCTCCATTCCATTCCATTGTTGTGTCCATGTGAGACTGTGTGAGAGAAGAGTCGAAGAGTTTGTTGGTATGGTAGAGGTAGAATAGCATGGTATCATGACTTGATGACATGACGAGATGGCCGTGGACCTTATCATGATAAGCACAATCGGATTATAATGCTATTATAGTAGATTTTAAGTATAATAGTTTGGTTTGGTCGTACGAGTATTCTGCTCTTTTGTGAGAGTTGGAGTTGGAGCTTGGAGCAGAGGCGTTCCGTTGTTCACAATTGAGAAGAAGGAGTTGAAAATTGTTAGTTTGTTACGCACTGCAGATGATCGTGATCGATTTGCCAACAATAACTCAGTGGCACGTCCGTCGTCACGTAGGCCACACGAATGGTGGTCCTTCCATCGTTCCATCGCATCTACAAACTCATCTTCGTGCGAAACTGCCACTCCAACTCTTTCAGTTCACATTAGAGCACTGCCTGGATAGAATTTTTTTTATCCTATCCTAATCCATATCCACGGATAATGAGTTTGAATATATCCTATCCATATCCAAGTACGTTAAATTTATCCATCCATCCATTTATCCAGGTTTTTTCCGCCTACAACTTATCCATCCATCCAACTATCCACTAGGATAATCCAGGTTCATCCAAATATCCAAAATGAAATAAAAATATATGAAATTGAAATCCATTTACTAAAACATTTATTCAAGAACAGTACAAAATAATTTCAACGAGGGGAATTAAAGTAAAGAAACACCAGAAATTTGAACTTGAACCCATTAAAAAAAATTATTTTCAAAAAGAGTAATTTACGATCCAAAGACTGTTGATTGGAATGAACTGAAATCATATTCCGAACGGGATGGTGGAGTTCCGAATAGGAGCCTTTGTCTTTTGACTGTCCCACACAGCAGCGCTGCTGTAGTCAAATTGGCGCATGAAGCAATCTAGGATAGCTGGATAAAATCCAGTTATCCAGCTAATATTATCCTATCCATATCCATATCCGAGTATGACTGCTTTGGAGAAATCCTATCCTAATCCATATCCTACGATATTTTATCCATCCTATCCATCCATCCACGGATGGATGGATGGATGGATAAATTAGGATAATCCTATATCCAGGCAGGGCTCTAGTTCACATCTCACAATCTCACATCACATCCCAGCACTTGACGACGACTCTACGACTCTACCCGTCTATGCCCTTTACTTTACTTTGAAGGAACAACGAAAGGGTGGCCTTTTCCTATTTTCACATCACACCTTCATAGTCTTTTAAATAGACACACATCACGTGATCACGTCACATCACATGTCGCATCAATCCGCTGAAGCTGGACTAGTATAAATATAGTACTTTTAGATTTAGAATTGGAAT
>JABASF010001628.1:0-20379 GCA_019776145.1 Harlomillsia oculata
GAAAGGAACAAACTCCATTTTGTCCTTTAAAACTTGTTACTTTTCCTCAACTTGTAACCAACATGAAAAAAGAAGTGTGTCTTCATTAAAATCCACTTTGGCTCAAAAAGGGGGGAAAAGACCTTATGGCATCCGCCGCACCACGTCACAAAAAACGCCTTTCCTCTTGTCGTTCAAATCTTCTGCGTTCATGCTTCACAAAGCTACAACAATGGTTCTGACCTTAACGAGTATCAAACGAAATTAATGCTCTGCTCTATTCTTTTTAGCAGTAATTCTATTTCTCCGACAAACTGCTTTCAGTTATTAAGTACCATTTTACGATGAAAAGCATTCTGGATCCGCGCCTCTCGACCCTTTGAGTTGCTAGTTTCCGTCGGAGCATCTTTCAATTTTTCTATTTTTTTTGCAGATAAGCAAAGGAAATAAATTTATATTAAACGAATTGAAATCTACATTATTACACTGTAAATAATAAACAATTTTTTAAGATTGCGATTTTTTAAGATAAGTAAGTTTATTAGTTTGTTAATTTCTATTCTGAAAACATAATTAAGTTTTTAATGGGTTAAGTTACAGGGAAATTTCAAAGTTTGTAAAATCGTCCAAAGGGAAAATTTATTAGGATAGAGTTTGGATTTTCGATGTTTGTATTCAGTTAGCACAGCTCCCGGGTGTTTCGACAAGGAAATAAGAACAGAATGAATAGGCCATCCACGTCGTCTTCGTTGTACGTTACGTTGTACCCAATGCAATGAAACCTTTTGGTGTTGGCATTGACTTCTTTGGTCACATCTTCAGGCATCTGGACCCAATCGGAATGTAAAGCTTGGCGAGGAAATGCACTCCTTTTCGGGCATTTCAACAGCCACAACTCTACCCGGACCAAAAAAGCAAGTCGACTTTAGTCGTGCATACATTTGCATGCATCATCGATTTCACACGGTTTAATCAGCCATTCATGCCCCTTGCGTCCCTCGTCTTGATAAAGGAGACAGATTCTATGAATATTAACCATGGCCAAATAAACCCTTACTTCCGTGAACCCACCTTTTCCCCTCCCCCAACTTCACAGTCTCTCTTTTCGAAATCAAAGTCGCTTGTAGTCCATTTCTTCAAGTCTCAGTATTTTATTGCAGTACATAAGGCAAATAGGAAAAAATTGTTGTTTGCAGAAATATATACGGGTTGAAATTGCTAGGAATCTCGAATTCCTGACAAAAAATTTATTCGTGCATTTACCATTGGAAATGAGAAGGAAAAATTTGATGGTACTTCGACTCATTCCTGCTTTCGCCTGTTCCTTCCACTGTGTGGTGACAATGACAATGACACCGACGACACGACGTCAAGTGGGAAAGATGCTCCATAGCTCCTGATGGCTTTCCATTATTTTGATGACTTCTCCACAACCACTTTCTATTACGAATGTGTCATGCGGAAACAAACTTATTTTTTCTCATCCTGTTTTGTTCTTTCCTCTTATTTTTTCTTTCTTGTGCCTCACTTATTTAGCAGTGGCAATGGCAGGGGTGCTTCTGACTCCTCTCATTTCTCTAAATGGCCTCCCCTTTCTGTCTTCTCCAAGCAAAAGACAATTGTGGCAAATCGCAGGTCGTCTGTCGTCGTCCTCGCTTGTGCCAAAAAGCGTTTTCACCGTCTTCGCTCTTCAGTCAAGTTTATGATGGCATCATCCTCTGCTTTTTGAAATATACTAACACTGACAAATCACAACGCATTTTGATGGTCGCAAGTGCATTTCATTTCCCACTCAAACGCAAAAGAGTATAATATCCAAGTGCAATTTTATATTATATTATAGGACTGAATTTTGAAACGCCACTATAATATCCTATATACCTTCGTAAGAAAAAACGACGGAACTTGCAAACTGCTTACACTTGACTGACTCGAGTACCGTAAAAGTACCATGAAACACCAGGATATAATATACACCAGTGTACGTATTAAAACTGTAGAGTACGCAGGTGACAATAAGGACGTCACAGGATTAAAATTTATATTAGAATGTACAGATTGGTACAGATAGGTGAGAAGGAATCAAGCCCAGTAAACAAGAAGACGAAGAGTGAAGTGAAGATCCGAAGATCGGAAGTGCACTGGGGCATGAGTATGCAGTTTGTGGGCGCAGAAGAATGAATATTCATGAGGAAATGAGAGCCCGTGTCAATATTAGTTTAGACCTGATGAAAAGCCGACATACGCTCATTAGGAGAACCAGAGACTCGTGCACAAAAAAGCCCGTTGATTACCATTGTAATGGAGTAGAGCGAAAGTGGCTGAGAAGGAGAGGAAGTGCTGAGAACCAGACTCAGCTCAGGCAACATGAACGTTCAGCCCCTCGCGAATCCGCAGTTTGACTTCCACTTGGCCGTAGTCACACAATAGGCCAACTGTTTAAATGACTTTCACCACAAGAGAAAGTGACTTTGCCCACTTGCATACAGTTGTCCCATTAAAGCCACACAGAAGAGGAATCGTCTACAATTCACGCCTTTGTGACCTCTTGTTTCTCTCAAGTGCCGTGAACTATATGTACTACTATTGCCTACTATACGACCTCAAATTCGCACTTCTCTCAAATCCTTCTGTATCTATGAACATGTCGACATGTCATGGTTTTTCAGTGTATGCGTGTCCTCTGGATTGAAGAATGTGTGGATATTAGAGACAATCGTTTCAATCCCACTTCCCACCCGCTCCAATTTGCATCTTTCACGTCGACCAAGTCTCATTAGCAGTCATGAATATACGTTTATCCCAAGGAGACATTTCCCTCTCTACCTCGTATTATCACTCGGCTTTACGGTTTCCCAATTCTCACTTGCTCTTGCTCTTTCTCTCCCATTCCCAATTTTCCAAGAGACCCTATTCTAATTCCGGTTCCATTCTCATTTTCATTTGTATTCACACTTCAAACTTGATGCCATTCCCTCTACGGCGTAAGGACTCCTACACTTTCACTTCATTGCATTATATGCATTGCTGAATAGCAAACAAATCCACTCATCAGGTTTAACCGTTCCAAAAACTTCTATGATCAGATGCCGTATCTGAACGTACAAATTTCTCATTGCATTGCACCCAAGTGCAAACATGTGTACCACCAACCAAACAATCACAAAGTTTGTCAAACGGTTCTTGCATTTTTATTGTCTGCTTTTTAATTATAATAATGTAATTCTGCCCCATACATTTCATGCCTTCGAACGATTATTTAGAAAAATGATATATATTTGCACCGAATTGTACGCAATCTACAGAAAAATGTCTTGCAAAATCAATACAATAACACATGTATCCAAAATTAACTGATAAACTAAAGCAATAATCTGTATCAAGAAACGATTCGTGAACGTATTCACAATACGTTGTACATTGTGTAGTGATAGTACAACCATATCATTTCTTAAATCAAAGAATTACTTTTCACAAATAAATAATGCGCGCACACGAATATTGCAATTATTTTATTTATCAATGAACATCCAGTCTCAACAATAATGGACGCAACACAATAAGACTGCGAAAGGATATTAGTTAACTCTCAATGGAGGAACCGAAGGTCACAGCATAAGATCTTACAATTTCTCGAATGATAATTATATTGCCTTTAATTCAGTCTTCGTTGCAATTAACATTTTCAATTTGTAGGACAAGTCTTGAAAGGTCAAAGCGAATTTCATTTGTATTGCACAATAAGACACAACACAAGTTGCCAGTTTGTTTTATAAAAATCTGCCTAATACCTGAAAATTTATTTTGATTCGGCTGCATGACACGACATTAACGACACAATACAACATATTCTACAGGTACAAAAAGCTAACAGCCGTTTCATGAAATCTCTAGATACTGTAAACACCAGCAAGTTATATAATATTACTTTACCACGGATAAGACCAAATATTACCGAACCAACCGGCAACCGAAAGGTAAGCGGGGGATGCTGAGAACTCGGCTCACCGGCGAGGTCTCTCACTGAACAGATGGCTAATCAGTAATCACACTCCGAAAACGTACGCACGGCACAAAGGGCACAACCCCTACAATATTTACTACTTACATAAATAGAAGACCTTGCACTGCCTTCCTAAGTTTTCTTCATTGTGAAAGTACTTCCTAATAAGACGAACGACTAAACTGGGGTTCCTACACTACGAAACAATGAGTACTCAAGTACTCACATGCAAAATCTATATTTCAGGATAAGACACGTGTGTTATATACGACAACGAGCATGAGGACGATGTTTGTTGGTGTTAACATTTTGTATTGAAATGTAAATACAGAACAAAATATCACAACAAATTCTAAAAAGAATTATATTGGTGGAAAAACACGTCGCGGTAGAAACCGAAACACATTTATCGACCTTACAATTTGCTACAGATATTGCCTAAGAAGCATCGACATAGACATCGGAATCTTTATCACAACAACGTTTCAATTGATCAAAATCTGTGATAATTTGGTACCGCTGAAAACGATGCTATCTATATTAGTAAACTCTGATTAATGACTAAATTAAACACTGGTTGATACAGGCCTAATTTCTATATTGGAGTTCCTGTACGATTTGAAATATATTCAAAGTCAATGAAACTTCATTAAGCCTCACGGTAAATCCTCGTTTGGTATACCACCTGAGTGGAACGTTAACTTCGAATATCACAGCAATAAGCTGAAGAAAACAAAGCTATGGAAGGACATTAAAATCAATGGTAACTAAGTCTTTTCAGCTTACATTCGTTAATTAAAACGGCATCAACTTAACTTGAATAATTTACCGCATTTGGTTTCATTTAAATTACCTGCGTTCGAATATGTTCAGTAAGTTCCATGTGTGTTTTAACTCAAGCACTCCGTCGTCATTGAACAACACGTTTTTATGTTGTACACATATTACTTGTGATTATTTTGACTACGTAACATTGTTAATTTATTCAACAGCACCATTTTTTCTTCTTGTAGAACACTCACTTGCTCTTGTAATTGTAGAACCATGCATTTCAAATCTTGAGTCGATGCAGCTTGGTTTGCTAAGTCGGCACTGTGCTTCTTTGAAAGTTCTAATTGCTTCAAACATTTCTCCAATTCGGCTCTTAAAGTATCTGTGTCATCCTTTTCAAGACGAGGTTCAGTTCCGTACCTAAAAAATATATAAAACATTCAAATTTATTACAATCCTTGCATAGAAATCATTGCGACCACTGTAATGCATGTGACATTTCGTACCCCTTAAGCCCAATATGGAAAATTCCTTTCAAGTCGCGGGTGATAGGTAGGAAATTTGGAATGCATAGTTTGATGGGGACTGGGCCAGGAGACCCAATGTTTACAGAAGGACGATCTTCGATTAGTTCAATACTTACGCCGATCACCTCGATCTGTCGAATTAATAGACAACGTTAACCCAAAAAATGATCTTAGCAATTCATGAGGTTTTAGCAGATTAGCGAACCTGTAATGGGATAGGTGCCGGAATTATTTCATCTTCAAAAAAATCCGTCAACCCAACAATAGAACTCATGTGCAACAAGAACTCTTCTTCGTTTCGAAGATCAATTCTCACGTCCACCAATGTTGCATTAGCATCAATCAAAGCTTGACGAATGGGTGATTCTGATCCTGGTTTATCTGCTAGGTTAATTCGAGGATGTTGGGGTGTTTTTATTCGGTTTATTGTATCAACACTTGCTGCTGACGCGAGAATTTCTTCAAATTTTAAAGAACTGATATTTTGAGTCATGCGAAGTTTTACAGCCCGTTTTTGTGTTGGACTCAGAAAACCTACATTGGTTTCGGATTGCTGTGAAGCCCACTTTCTGTTTCTTGCAGAGAACTTCGCCTGTAAATAAAATGTATAAAGTCATTTCAATTTTATCATTATTACACATAATTATACTAGAATTCTCTATTAAGTACTACATCACAACAGCAGCGTTCTCACAATTTCGATTCTTAAAATTCCACTTTTAAAACTACAAACATATTAAATAAAAAAACATTGTATATCTATACCATCAAAGAGATAGGAAAACCAAGCTAAACACAGAAAAACTACGGATCAAATGGAGTACTACAGAACAACTTATAAAACAAAAATTACAGCACTTGTCGTCAAACAGTGTTTTGCTGGTTTTAGTATACTTTTAAAAGCCAGCTACAAAATAGGAAGTCGTAGAAAACCAAACATTTATGTGACATCAAATCTATACCTCTCGTGTATCATCTGTCATCTGAATTGTCACCATCATGAACATGAAAAAAAGGTTTATAACATTTATAATAACCGTCATACCAATAATGCTCCCCAAATAAAGCATGATTTTGGTTATCTAGTATTAGTTTTCAAATTCTAACTTATTAACCTACAATATCAAACCATACCTGGAAATCATTCCAAGACATTCCCGTAGATTCCTTTAGAGCCACAGATCGACACTGTAATTTAATGGTGGAATCAAGTCCCTTGGCCTCTTGAGCTACTTCAATACCATCCAAATGGATAGTTAACACTCCGACCTGAAGAAATTAAAAAACCGAAACCATACCATAAAGCTTAAACTTTGTAACTGAAAATTAAAACTGAGTCAACTTACTAGGTTTTCACAATCAGCTCGAATGATGACGTTATCCTGAGAATAACAGGGCGACGGCGATCTGTCGTTATCCTCAACTACTTCAACGGCAACTTCAACGTTTTCATCTATAGAAATGACTGACGATGGTCCGTCACCCTCTAAAGCTTCTATCTGAATGAAATTATTTTCTGAGGATGAAGAACTCAAATTAGACCACTGTGATGCAACTTCGCTATCAGGCGTAGACACTCCGCATTTGTTGAATGAAACGGCTAGACTACTCGAAAATCCATGCTTCATCCCTTGCACAAAAATTGACTTAGTAGGATCATTTGTCGTCGAAGGATTGCTGACAGGACTGCCGCTTATAGACAGTGGGACGGATGTAGGAGCTGAAGCAGAGAGCATTGATGACTTGCGTTCACGCTCCCGTTCAATTAACTTCCATTGGTTATCATCGTCACGCCTATTTAAAAAAATAATTAATTAAATTAAATGCAAAATGTGCCATGCAATATTGACGTGTTTTTGAACAAATTGTTCGTACTCGTTAACGCCATTTTCTCCACTCGATGATTCAGGAATAATAGAATCCAAATCCATGGATGGCGAATCTTGTGGCTTTTCAGGTACCAAAGGAGGGAAAAGAAGTGACGCTTCAACCGTAGGAATGAAACCCAGAAATGTAAATATATTGTTACGAATTACACTTCCAACAATCTTTTCCAAGTCCATTGTGAGGTACAGTGACAGTTCACTCAAAGCTTCCACCATTCGCATTAAAAACAGGAACTGTGAATGAGTAAGTTGAACATTGCAAAGTCCATTTGCATGAAATAAAGCATGAATTTTCTTCTGCTTTTTAATTTCTGAGTCAGGAACAGTTTTGCCATTTTGATTGCTGCTGGAAATATCTGATAATCGTTGTTCGTTAAAGTGAACCCACGCTGTGACTTGCATGGAATCGATGAAGGGGTAAAGAGTGGCCGTTACTGGTGTGTCCCCGTGTGCACCATACTTCTTCTGTGGTGGTGGTGCATTTTGTTGATTATCCTTCTGCTGGTTCTGCTTACTCTTGCGCTTTGTTTCCACACGGAAGTCAGCCCAAAATGGATCCATACACATGTACCAAACGTCACGTGATTCCGTCCAAAGCATATTCTTCGTTAGATTAGTTGCCATTTCTTGAAAACTGGAGCAGCGGAACTCTTGTACTGGACGTGCATTATCCCTCCCTAAATGTAATATTTTATATAAATATACACAATGTGAGATAAATAGAATTTAATCGTACGAAAGCATACCATCAACATGATTCAAAAACTTTTCAGCAATTAGAGCAGCATCATTATTTTCGGATGGAAAATCAGCGCCAAAAGCCAAGTCTCCTCTTTGAAGCAAATCTAAACATTGTGTCAGCTGCTGAATAGTGCCAGTCTCATTCGATCGAAAATTGGATACCACCATTCTAGCTACTTGAAAATGCACTGATTGCGGCCGTTCTTTTTGTGATGGATACACCGTAGTATTTTCAAATACAACCTGAAAGATAGGATTTATGAAATTTTCTGTTTCCGGGGGTGGCCATGGAGCAAAGAACGGTAAGATCATACTATTTATATACCTTGGGCATAATAAGTTCCAGTCGTACATCAACGTAATCCGGCTCAGTTGTTGAATTTGTACTAGCCATAGCATTTTCAAGATTTGATACAAAACTGTTCAACCACAGAATCGTACAGACGTCCAAATGAATTTGAATAGGGTGAACGAATGCATAAATCTTAGGACTGGGTACTGTGAAAAGAATGTTAAATGCTTGATTACTGAACACACTTAAATATGATATCATTATTTTTCAATTTAAGATTCTTAGAGCACTTACAAGGAAAGGAAACCTCATCAGGATAGTAAAACCAAGAGAATTCTGCATGAATTGTCGGTAAATCTCGAGGACGTTCAATATAACCTGCATTTAGAATATAAGTATTCATGACATTCTTATTAAGCTCAAACTGGAATTCGAGTTCAATGAATATAACCATTTCGTGACTCACTCGAAATAAAAGGTTGAGGTACTTCTCGTTTGGACGAAGTTGTTACTTTAAAAAGGCGAAAGTCTTGGATTTTGAGCACTAAGCACGTGCTCATCAGTTTTGCCAACTGATTTGTGACAGCTATTTTGAAAGGATCAGAGCATTGCTGGGATGATGGTGACTGAGTCTGGTTTTGTGTTCTCGCCAAAGGAGAATGTAGTGATGAAGCGGACACGGTTTCGACGAGTCCAATTCGAAAGGCAGTGAGCGACTGATGAAGCCACTGCGCTAAAGAGTTGTCGGAATATTTCGGCCAAGAGCGGCGATCTCCTCTAGCCAGATGATAAGGATAAAAATCCGCATTTACCTTGAAAAAAATACATGAAGCACTACAGATGAGCACCGGATTGAAAGCTATATGAAACTAGTTGCAGCTGTATATTTAGAGAGCATGCATCAGAAGTAACAATATACCTGAGTTAGCGATAGCTGAAGGGCTCCTCCATCTTTTAAATCCACGTGACTAGAGCGGCCACCTGCAATACAAGTGTCAATGTCGGTAAACAAAAAACAAATATAAAAACTAGATGAGAGTGGATGCCTCATTGCCGTCCGGTGGGATTCTGGTTCCGATCGGAAATGAGGCCGCCATGGAATTAGGATGCACATCAGCATCATCTGAAGGGGTCGTTATCTCACATAGTCAACTAATTTAAATTAACAAATGAACTACACGAATTCGAGAGTACTTACTGCCAGGATCATCACAAAAGTGTAAGTCTATCTTGTCACACAAGAAATGATAGGACGTCTCCTTAATGTCGTACATTGCCATAAGCCTTGCAGCTGGAGTATTAGGAATTACAACCTGAGTTTGCAAAGCATTGGTTTGCGATAATTGAGCTTGATATTCCGGTAAACTCTAAAATGATAAACCAAAACTCACATTTTAGTAATAATTACACAATACGTTCATTGTACACGATTGCACACCATTAACTCAAAAAACCAATTCACAAGATAAACCGTAGACTGGGAAACTAAAAAAATTCAAAAAGTTAATAGTTTTTCAAGTACAATATTAACCTCAAGTTTTCGTGCAGCTTTGAATCGCTGACTCATTTCTGTCGCCTGCTTTATAAGACCGGACAAGGAACTCATGAAATGCATCGCGGCTAATATCTGTGAATCAGTCAACACCCATAGCAGATCATCCAGAATGAGCGACAATCGACAGCTCACAACTTGACAATCTGAATCAACAAAAAAAGAGATTAAATGAGAGTTCATTGGAGCAATAGAAACCAAATATGTGACACATTGGGATCCCATACAAAAGAATAGAAAAGAGAATGACTTACCAATAAGTCTTTTCTTAATGACAATGTGTGCCCTGGCTTGATTAGTCAGCAGTCGTAAAGGAGCTAAGTGTCGATCAGACGTGGATCGCGCTTCTAATCGAAGCGTCTGCCATTCCATTGCTTTGAACAACAACATTTCTCCACGATCTACATCCTTCAATCTAGTCGCCGCAAGTTCAACACGTTTCCACTGCGGACTCCGAGACTCCACACGAATACGTGAAATCTGTAACATTAAATCATCAAATTAGCAACGTTATGCATAGCAATCATCCTTTCCAGTGTCATCACCCAGTACGATTTATAATATATTATAATGCACACTATCGTATACCTGAACTTTTGACTCAAAAGCTTGACTATGAAATGTAATTTCGACGGAGTTAACAGTGACGGTGATTCCATCCACAACTTTATTCGCAAAGCCATATTTGCCCATGTCTGCAAACATATTCTGAGAATTGACATTCCCTTGACGAAGCTCCTGACATGTTTCAATTCGAATGGAAACTTCGTCCAAATTCTGTCAAACGAACACAGTGATAACTTATTAAGCAAATAAACTTGAATGATTGAATCCCAGAACGATTACAAGATTACTAAATAAAACTTCTTACCAAATGAATGGGAATACTCTTCAGTTTGGTCCATTGGATACGAATGAGGGCTCTATTGCAGTGAGCTTGTGTGAGTTTCATCCATGTCGGCAAAGCCAGCAAATCTGTAAGGACTGCTTCATCTAACTCCAAGTTCATAAGTTCACCTTCTCCCCTCAACGTGCTTAAACTAATCTTGTCAGCTGACAAGTTTTTAGCATACCTAATAATATCATATTAATAACAATATTAAAGTTCATATTAAAGTTCACCACATCATTACAAGTACACAATACAAAAAAGTTAAGAATGAATTCATAATTACCTCGACAGATGCTTCAAAATCTGGTTCTTAATTATTGCAGCCATGTTTCAATGTTTGAATATCGAAATGGCACAAATAAAATAGGCAAAAATGTTGTTCAACAACATTAAAAACACGGAGAGAATTCCTCGTGTGTGAAACAGCTGTAGGATTGTACTGGATACCCATTACAGCTTTTCGCTGACATCATCTCACGAAACAATGGAAACAACAAGGTCACACTCTCAAACTATTCCTAAACATCAGCCATGCAATATGGTCTCAAGAAACTACAAACAACCTCTAAATTTTAATATCTCCAACAACTCTTGAACATGTCAACATTGTGTAATTATACATTACAAATTTTCTAACAAATCCAGTTCACAACAATATCATGTACAAATGATGTGCTGTAAAATATCGTAGAACAGCACACCCAAATAATATCCTGGTTCAATAAAAACGAAGTCAAATAGACAAACGATAATTTAATAAAAACCAAAATAAATTATATTCGTTGCCAAATCTCACTTACAAAGGGTGCTCGCATTAATATCAACACGCAAAAACTAAACTACGATCTGCCCATCTGCCTCATTAAATTGGCAAAGACAAATAACAAGTACAACGTGATAAACCACAAACGTGCTGCTGCAAGCGCGTGCGTACGTGGAGGAAGTTGATTACAAAAATACTAATAAAAAGAAATGTATTAATAATTGTAAAAATAAATAATAAAAAATGATTCTAAATTGTATGACTCGTGTGACACAATCCAAAAGGTATATTTATAATTTTAGGGACGAGAGGATTTGAGCTTCGCAAAGGAATACGGAATAGAAATCTTTTGAGACGAGACATTTTTACAAGGTAAGGAATCTTTCACAGAATCAGCTGACATGGGAAGGGCAAAGCATTCAACAATACAAGTAAATCTCACGTTTCATTGGACTTTGTATTTTGTAGTCGCCTTCTTGTTTTTCGGCTCCAACACTCCAAACTTCGACTCGAAATCACAAGGCTCAAAGCTTCTCCTCTCTCATTTCTTTGAAATAGTCGAATAGTCCAACGCCACCCGAACAACTCAACAACATAATGGAATGTGCATTATTTCTTTATGAGTCATCTGAGAGAAATANTATGAGTCATCTGAGAGAAATAAATATTTATTAGTGACTTGTGTCCTTGTGTCAGCCTATATTTAGTGTATTAGTTAGTTCATTAGGGTTAGATTAAATTAGTTAGGTCTGTCATTAATTCCTGTATTGGTGTTGTCATTTTAAGACAATTTTATTGAGAACGCACTTACTTGAGAGACGGGATGGTGGAATTGATATCAGTTTAGATTGGAGTTGGATTCCTTAAAGTGACACACATATTAAATTCCATTCAGACTCTCGTCCTATACGTGTCATTTTTATAAAAATGCCGTACAGCAACTTGGGCAAGTCATAATATTATTTTTCAATAGTATACATTAAACATATTGCTTGTTAGATTTATATTGCACGATTGAAATATCAAAAGTGTACGTATATAGTATTACTAGCATTTGACATTGACAAAATCGAATCATTGACTAATTGATTCTTTATTTGTTATGTGTTTATAGATGCGATTTCTGAAGTTGGACGCCGTCTAACTAAAGAGTTTAAACAGTTGATACCCGCCATGCAAGCTCTTATAGATGGATTGAGTGACGTGGACAGTAAAGAAAGCAAGGATAAAAAGGAGTTAAAGTTCTATATTTCGCAAGCAAAAGCGGTTAATTGCTTCAGGTTCGATTTATGGCTATTATGTTCATATCATATACACATGTAGTACTTTTGTAATAGTTTTGTTCAATATGTTGTGAATATTTCATACAACTTGTTACTTCATTTTTAGCGTGCACGGAGAACACACGATGCGTGGTTTCACTACTGAAGTTTACGAATGCATGCGTAAGTATAGTAGTCGTATCTCGATACCTGATATTGTAGAAGAAGAAGAAGTATCAGAAATTGCTGAACCTGAGGAATGGGCGGACAGTGGCCATGCCGAGTTTATGGCGGCATCATCCTCGACAGGTTTTACACAACTTCATCATATTATTGGCATTTCTATTCCCTGGAACAACTAAGAACATGTTAATGAAATGACATTTTTTGACAGTGTCGTTTGGAAGGGAATGCCCTATTCCACCACAAACTAATGATTTTGGAATGGGACCTCCCATGCTACGTATTCCTGGTAGCTCTCCGAATGGTAATTTTGGACCGCAAGGTTCTACTCCTTGGGTGCGAGGGTTATACGAACAGCATCCGCGGTTCCAACCAAACGTACGCCTACCAAGGGAGCCTTTCGGTTCTGGACACCCGGACGCAGAGCACGAACTGGTATCACGCCGACAACAAATGTATGCACCACAACCACAACGACATCAAGTGCAGGTACCACCATATCAAGTGTATGGAACACCACACCATTTGTATGCACCACATCAAGGCCATGTACCACCACATCAGTATGCACCACCACGACATCAAGTCCGTGAACCCCACGGATATCCAATGGCCGCTCCACCAGGATACCCGGTCGTGCCAACCAGGCCAATCTATACTGATCAACAAATATTTCAACCATCACATGTCAGTTTTTCATTAATTAAGATTCCATTTCGTATGTTTTGCTGACATTGTTGTTAATGATATATGTTGCTTGTATAAAAGGCTTACCCGACCGGAAACGATTATTGGCATCCCAGTTCATCTGCTGCTATTCCTAGTGCAGTGACGTCTCAGCAAACGTGGTATCAACATAGTCAATCACCCTCCGAACCAACAAGTACAAGCAGAATAAGATCCTTCCAGGCTTCCACATCAGAACTACATGAGCAAATTCCAACAAACACGAACCTAAATGAAGCCGAGTTTACATCCACTTCAAATCAACAGCGAAATGCCCATTTATCCTCGCGTAAAAATACCAGTAGAATACCGGAAAGAATTCCCCGGAATCCAGCATGTCTAATCACAATCAGACCGACTGAAACGTCAAGACAAAGTCCTGCTATGGGACATCAAAATATCAATTCCGTCGCGTCAGGTCGAAGCAACAACATCAGAGAATCTGAACGAATTGCTCGCAGTCCTGAACAGTTACGTGAACCTGCTGAAATGTCTTCAAATCCAATTGAAATTAGGTCTGCATCTACTTCCGGCAGTAATTCAACCGAAAGAGTACCTCACAGTTCTGAACGCCTGAGGGAACCCATTCAACCTTCAAGACAACGTACTCCAGTCGCACGTCGTCCACCACCACAAACTCAGCTTCCAAAACCGTGCCCTTCGCTTGTAAAGCGAGCTACTCCTAAAAAATTGGTTACTTCAACTGTGTCCCGAGAAAGAGACAGAAACCCTTCGGCGGAAAGTTCCGGTAATTCGAGTCAACAGAAGCAAGTAAATCGTAAGCAAGTAAGCGTAGCTGTAAATGTATCCCAAAGTAAGTCTCCCAAACATACTTTGAAACAGAAGTTGGATAAACCTGGACTCTTTGCTTTGGGAGAAAAGCGTACGAAAATCCTTCCCGGCTTCAAAAAACAATCAGACTTTGAACCACTGCCTGCCCACTTCGAAGAGCGACATGTTCCTACAGTTCATTTAGTAAAATCTAAATCAGCTAAATCGAAGAAACGGGCCGTATCCAAATCAAAAAGTACAAATCCGTCAACATCCAAAAGCTATTTAGATAGTCCTCAAACAAAACGACGATGTTCATCAGCTACGCGAACAAAACCATCCAGTGAGCTTGATGATTTGAACGATCAACCACTTCAGGCGATGATTACTTCACATTCTAAGAAACGGGATATGGAAGCCAAAACAGTGGCAGTTGAACTAAACAAGCCTACTTCAAGTCGTACTTCAGGGCCAGAATCAGCAAGAGAACCTGTTGAATTACAACAAAATGACAATTTTGTAATTACCATTAGCGAAAATGACGAATCTGCTAAGCCAACTTCAAATGATATTTCATGGTCAGCATCTTCGAGAGAATTTGTTGAATCACCACAAAATGACAATGTAATTACCATCGACGAGAATGACGAATCTCCTACCTCTACGACTTCAGTGCTCAGTTCTAGGGACTGGGAAGTTCCCACACCATGCCTTTCACTACATCAAAACAGTGTCGACGATTCCGACACGGATGCTGAATCTAATGCACCATCCCTTGAGAGTGAATCGGACGACGACTTGGTGATTATTCACGAAGTAATCGTGCCGAAAGCGCCTCCTACCTCCAGTAACACCGTAGATACACCAAAGAGTCCGGAGAAGTTACAACAACGAGACAATAGAGATGCTAACAATCAGAATAGACAACGTGCTGTGACTCCGCCAAAGGAACGATATCACGATGGACCCGTAACTAGAAGACAGACAGCCGAACGAAAAAGACGGAGTAATGAAAGGAGCAAAGAAAAAGACGCACGTTTAGATCGTGAATGGCGCGAGGCCGTACTGAAAGAAAATGAAAAAAATGGCAATGGCCGATCATTTTCTAAGGTGAAAACAGAAATAAAACAAGAAGCTGACAACGACTAAAACGATAGCCATTATCGATAAATGAACGTTCTGATGTTCTGTTCTGTACTTGGTATTAGAAAGAAGCGATCGTCCAGTCTTTCGTGTTGTTACGTAATACAAATGTATCCATTTCTGATCTTAATTATTATATATGACGTGATTTGATATATTATTTTGAATGTCACCCCGATATACTATATATATTACAATAATTACCTACTACTAGGGAATTACCTTAGTATTAGTTACACGAAAAGTTACGTGGACTGTCGAATATACAACGCTCAGCTCAATTCATTTTTATTATTTTTATTACGGATCAATTTAAATGTACAGTAATGCAATCGTGTTAACGGCAACAAGAATGAGTTGTCAAGTTATAGTCAGTAATGCGTTTGGCATGTTATTTTGGTTTAAATTTCCATAATATTTTTACAACTTGACTGTACATGGCAGTTTGTGTATGCTCTTTATTGAAAATACTCAATCACATCTATACCTACAGAATCTTAAAGTTAGCCGAGTGCTTGTTTTTAAGTGCCTTTCAAAATGTGCATTTCATGTCATGTCATGTCATGATATAATGTAACGGTTGGTTCATGCAATAGCCAAATATTTTGACGTCCTTAGATCTAGTAATCTTAAGTTCCCCGTTTTGTGTCCTGTATGTATTATACTAATAACTTAGTATTACATAGTAAATATTAATGCAAAGAGAGGTCAAATAAATTGCCATGAATCTGATGAATGCAAAATGCAATAGAAATGAGCATATAGTAATTGAATGGAACAGTATAATTTTTTCTAATAAGGTTTTTAATCCATCGTGTGGCGCGGCCTTGTGTCTAGTCCTCACAATTGCATGGTTATGGTTGAAAGATTTCAAGGGAAATGCAATTGCGGATTTCGCACAGGTGAGTTCCTTCATTTCGTTCAGTTTGAGTCGACTTCTCTTCGTATGGTATTCTCATATTAGTTTCTCATTCTCAATTCTCCTTCCTCCTCATTGCTGAATGCTGAATGCACATCAGCACAGACATCAGTAGGATAGATAGAGGATAGGAGCAAGCAGTTAAAGTTAACTGTGGTTTCAGTCTGCTTTTGGCGAGAAGGAACAAGGCACGTCAAAAAACACTTGGTCGTTTATTCGTTTTCTTCTGTCTTCTTCGCCATTGCTTTGCAGCTTGTTCACTTACATAAAATCTACATTTATTCTTATAGTATAAAATATATAAATCGCTCAAATATCCTAAGATTTCTGTTAATAAGTTTTTTTGTATACTCGTATAAATAATTGTTCAAATTGTAAGAATCCATTCAAATGAACTGCAAATATTTCCAACTTTTGTGAATCGTTAACCGTTATTTTTATGGGCAGTTGTTTTACGATGTTTGTGTTTTTCCTCATTCAATCGTTTTACAGCAAGCTTGTCTTATGTGTGTGTGATTATTTTGTCATTGTCACACTTTTACAATGATTTGTGTGTAATTCCAAAATGTATGGCTAAATCATTTTTTTGGATTCCTGGATTTCAGTAAGAGAATTTCTCAATATTTCTAATCATTCTTTTTGATTCTGTGTTTATATTAGTGAGATTCAACGTGGTTCACAATCATATTGCATATTTATCATGAATTGCTTAACTGTCAAATGTGGCATTGTTTCGGTTTATTTCCGTATCTTATCTTGATTAACGGGTGATTCAATCATGACTGATTTCTCAGGCGCACGTTCGTACGCATGTGATAATGATAACGGCAAATGTTTATTTACGTTGATCATAAAAATTGGTAAGTTAAATATTGTCAAATTGAATTCGTTCATTTTGGGATTTGTAAAATGAAACCCAAAATCAATGAACCGTTTGACAGTTTGGGAAATGTTCACTTGATCACAAATTGACTTTGAGGATTCATAATCATCATTCAGTTTCTGCAATTCTGCATGGTGACTGCATGAATTCGCTGCACTAATATTGGCTTCAGTGGACATTAGAATTTCGAAAATCTTTCTGACATTACTATTATAAATGTACAGCATTGCATATTACATTACAGCTAAATGGCCCTTTTCTACGTGCGGCTATTTGCTTTGAGATTTTGAAACATCCACATTGAATGAGGACTTGAGGACCTTGTTTGAAAAATTAGGGACGAAAAGGAATACTATACACAAAAGGAAATGACAGTTGGTTGTTTTGTGGTGAGTCACCACCTGGGACAAACTTTAATATTCACTGTTTACGATTACCATTTTTCCTGTTTTGTAAGCCTCGAAATATATAAGGCTATTCTTGCAACAGCATTGTATTTTGTACAGTATATTCTGTATAGTACAAAAATCCAGTAACAACAATGCTTTTCTTCTTCAATTTCTGCTTTGTGTAGCATTCGAGGTAATGGTTGTATGGATGTATGGTGTACACAATTTAGGTTAGTCAAAATGCAAGGTTTGGACACTATAGTACAATACAGCACAAAAATAGCCTTTCTTTGCTTTCGTATTTAAAAATTGAGATTTTAAAAATAGCAATTTACAGGTTGATAGATTACTTGTAGACAATGGAATATTCCATTGGAACTTGTGGGAAACTTTGGAACAGTCCTTAGTGTAACTCAAAAATAATTAAGCTTATGAGCAGTGTTTGTACGAGTGGCATAATGAATCATTTGTGTTGTGTTAGTCAGCGAGAGGTCATATCATAGGTCCGTGGTTAATATAGAAGCTTTTAATGTTCGTTAACAAGAACTCCATGTTTTTTACTTGAGTTACATGGTACACTATTTTTCAACTAATGCTACTTAATGTGATTTGTAACTTATATAAATAAGTTACATTATAAGGTAGACAATGGCCGTGCTCTTAAGGTTTTAAAACTTTTCTATCATTGATTCAAGGATAGGAAAATAGGGATAGATTTGGAAATTGGCGATTGTAGTAAAGTTTTTCCTACGGCTTTCTTTATACACAGACACTTCGACCCCTGCCCTGTAGAATAATTGGACATGGTTTAATTGGACCGTTAACTGGGCTCAAGTTTTCGCAACCAACATCCTGTAATCGTTCAAGTAGTAGAGATGAAGGAAAAATTCATTTCACAGTAAACACGAGAAGCCTCATTGACTGCTGCATGAGAATGGAGTCAAAAGCCGAATCTGTGTAACAATACATGAACAACAATTGCCGTTGACTTCATCTAGTTGCATTCATCTGTTAAGCATTCATGCTCCTGCTCCTGCTTCTTCTTTCGCACAACACAAAAAGTCTCAAGTTACATGTGCATCGTTCATGATTTCATGAAGCATCTGCATTTGGTGTCGTTTGCAACATTTTTTTGTCGAGTCATACCCGAACGACCCAGTGTAGTGGAATCAACGACATCAACGCTCTTTTTGAAGTTTGGGACAGAACCTGACTTGACTGAAGTGAGACGGATGGACGGCTTGATTGACCAACGCAACACTGCTTCTGCACTATTTGGCCTTCTTTCAGTAAAATGTTTTTCTTGTTCTCCCCTATTTTTAGACGAAATGTAAAGAGTAGGTTTAGCTTGAATTCTTCTTGTATTTTGTGTATACATGCCGCCGTGTTTTGTCATTCATTTTACCGACTTGCATTGATAATGCGGCATTCGACATTCGACGTCGACATATATGTTCTGTTTCTAATAATGACATTTGAGTGTCTGAGGGAAAGCTATGTTCTGATGGTAGTTCGGCAGAGTCGTATTGTCTTCCATTTCTTACAGTTTCGTGGCCTTGCGCCGTGTCGTGTCATTCGTTTCGAAGGTTTTATCGATACTAGACTTATTGACTGTATTGTAGTTGTGTTTCATCATTTCAGTTCGTAGTTGATATTACTGCAGGAGTCGGCCAGTCCAATCTTAATATTGTTTCTGCTACCTTCAAGCAATGTTTCAGTGCAAAAATTCAGCTTTTAAAATCTGTACAATCAGGTTGGCATATTGTTTTGACCGTTTCTTACTTGACTTTATGTGTGTCTTAATTAATGTGTGAAGAAACAATTTTGGTATACCAGTGCGGCGGCTGTGGAAGGAATTGAGAATGATTGCCAGGCATGATTATTCATTTAGAGCCTGTCCTCATTTTCTATCAGCTTGTCATCATTCTGTAGTAAGACTAATCAAGACGTGCGTTGAGTTGTACTGTTGCGGTGTTGAGCAGTGCCACTATGCCAATCGAAAAAGTTTTCTCTTTTTATTGAAAATGGGCCATTTCCATTTGGCTTTCCTCTTTGAATTCTCGCAGCACAGATTTTGCGGTCGTCTTATGGCAAACCTCATAAGAAAGGAGAAATGACAATCCGCAAAACATCTTAGCGTTTTTATTTCATGAGCATTTTTGTGTCATGTCATTGCATTAGTTTTGAGTTGCCGTCAACCCAGAATCTTCGTTTTGTTTACGGAAAAAGTGCTTTTATAATAGGGGATTAGCATGCATAAGTGCAACTTATTTCGCTAATTATTCATTTATTCCGCATTATCTATGCTGACAAAATTAGCTGTTGCAATGGAAACTGCTCGCCGAAGAAGGGACTCTAAAATACATGGTGACAAGAGCAAGGCAAGGCCTTCATGGCTGATACTTTTGCCTTGGTTTAGTATATAGAGAAACCAACAAAATGTTACCTTCGAGGCCTCGGTCTTAGAAACCCTTCACGCTTCCCTTATAAGCAAACCATGAGATTTTAAAAATGCCAATTTCCAATTTCCAAGTGCAAATTGTTAATTCTTAGATTTGTCACTAGTTCAATTAGCATTTCATTTTTGTAGAAAGAGTGAACGATTAGAGGCTTTAAGAGAGCTAAGGGTAACGCTGAAAATGTATATTTTATGGCTCTTTTTAAGAAAACCACACATTACTTTGTTGTATTTTTTTT
>JABASF010001629.1:0-20371 GCA_019776145.1 Harlomillsia oculata
TTCATCCTCAAATATTGTAAGTAATGCGTTAGCAGAGGTACAACACGATTGAATGTTACTAATAAGTAAATAAGTTACTAGTTGCTAGAGTATTCAATTTCTTAAATATTCCAAAATGCGGCAGCTTGTTGAATGCACTACCACTACCACATCGAAATGTACATAGTGTAGAGTGTAGTACAAAAGGCTTTAACTTCAAAAAGAATAAAAGAAGGGTATCAACTCAACCTCGAGGATTTTCGGTAAATCAGCCTGGCTCAACATAGCTTGAATATGAAATGTGAACAAAAACTGTGTGGGTGGTGAACTCTGGAGAGTTTTTGTACTTTGTACTTTTTCTATTTGCATTTGTACGGACAATGGATGTCATCTTTTACTGCTTCGTATGAATCGTATGTTCCATGCTTGCAAATTGCAGACGTAGCGTAGGTAGATGGTGAATATACTAAATCCAATAATGTAAGAGGGTGAGCGTGTAATGTCACAATGGAAAACTGAATTAGTCAAGGAAATCTAATTATTTATTAACTTTGACAAAAGGAAAAGCCCACTTTCTCTTGCTATCGCCCCCTTAGACACACCTGCCCTCGAGGATGACCAACAGAAACAGAAACAGTATGATGATGACGATATCAATTTATGAATATTTGAAGGATGTTTACTTATAACGTTATTGTGTTAGTTTACATGAGCTGCTTCTGATTGTTACGCAAACGTTTGTACTTGATTTTTGTACTTAAGTTTGTACAGTTTCGTCACATAGTTAATACTAAAGTCTCAACGCTATAGTACGTTGTAGCAGTAAAACACAATTTGGAAACAGGAACCCGCATGAACATTTTTGCGTTGGTGGTGGAAACATTGCGTATTGTTTTGTTGTTGCTGAAAGAACTTTTTTGATTATTAAATGGACAGATGGTAACGTTTCTCTCTAACACACACATATAAAAGATAACAAGAAAAGCAAGCAATCAGATTATGCGAATTTTGCTCATCTCAAACTCAAAGCTTGTGTATGATGCTTTAATATAATACTTGGTTCATGTTGCAAGTCACAGTTTGATTAAATTGCTAATCCCTAAAGCTTATTGTCTTCACGGAAAAATTAATTTTATTTCAAATCCTTCGGAAGTCTCAGTTGACTCAGTCAGAAGTTGTGTTGGGCATTTTGAAGGAAACGCTCGGTTGTCCGTGCCGTCATCGTCGTCGTCATCATGATGAGCAGACATACCGCAAAAAAAGTTACATAGGGAAAATTGGTTTCCTATAAAAAAAACTTTTTGTGGGGAGACAGAGAATTCACAATTTACATTTTTTTGCCAATTGGTTTCCCGTTTCCAGTTATGGGGATGGCTTTAGGGAAAGCAATTGGTGACTGCACAGCGGGTCGTCTACTTTGCCCAAAAAACCGAGGACGGGGAAAATTAAGCAGGCATATAGAGATGTTTTGTTGGTTGGGTATGGGTAGACTCAAATGGCAGGTGGGCTTCAGATTAGCATTGGAAGTTTTGGCAAGCGGAAAAAGGACGCCGTGGTGTACAAGGTTTTCTTCGAAGCTTTACTTTGTAGGTATGTAATGCAAGTTGTACGTACCGTTTACCATTCCAGAAAAACCAGGGGACATGGACACGGGTATTCAGCAGGTACGGGAATGGGAATTGGTAAACTGAAAAAGATAGGCGGGCAGGAAAAAGCAGGTGTGCGTCCATATCTGCTCATGGACCGACGCTCTCCATTCTCTCTCGTCTCTTTTTGCTCTCAAAATCCTGCTATATAAGGCAAACTCGAAGGGAACTTTGAGACTAAGACGCTTTCAATCCCTCTACAGCACAAAGTCACATTACAAATTCTTACTTCAAGTCAAATCGCCTTGTCACATTTTTTTCTGAAATATTATATTTGTCATTTTCAAGAATTTCAAAGCGTGTCATTGTCATTTGTCAAAGTCATTCATAGCATCCCATAAAAATTTTCCTAGCATTCTGCACATTTGAAAGGCGACAATCTACTCATTTATTGATTCTAAATATTCACTGTCAGAGCAGAATAATATAAAAAGATGAGAGACAACATGAATTTGTGCATTGTTGTCGCAATTGCATTTTCCATCGCTTCACTTTCTCTCGACGTTGCTTCATTCTCAGCTCCGGACGCCGTGACCGGTGGAGCTATACAAACGTCCAATCAAGATTACTCTCCACAACGAGGACCACTCTACACTCCAAACATGGACAGGTCAGTTTCAAAGTTGATATTCCCCATTTCATAGTCTCGTTAATTAATAATACACCTGTCTGATCCTCATCAACATCTTTCATCTATAAAGTCCTAATAATAGTTGAACGGCGGGTTATGTTATGTAATTGTTCTGTACAAAATCTGTGCACATTCTATCTTGAATTGGACTTGACACTGACATTTTCCAAAAACCACATACAACAATCATGTCATTAGGGTTGTTTCTAACCATCCAACCTTCGAATGTACAGTTTATAGTCAATTCTACATGTGTATACAGGCGTATTCAAATGAAGCATTTCTGCAATCACAGAGCCGCACTTGACAATTAGAGCCGGTTGTAATGATAACCTTTGTGCTCTGTAGTCTATATGATAGTACCAAAGTGCGCTTTATTACTTACGTATGATCTTTGAAGCATCATTACATTCAGTCTTCAAGCTGTGCTTTGCTTTACAAATGAATAGTTTTCAAACTTGACTGTAGTACGTAGCTACCAAGTATGAATTTCTTCATGTACTCAAAACTATTCCAGGCTTTTGTTTTTGATTGAACCAAAAAATAACAGGAGCCTCTTGAAGAGTATGAGTACATGCAGGCACTAAGAACTTTTTCATACAGTCTCATTAATATTTCCTGAGTAGGTATTTCATTTTCCAGAGCCTCCTCGCGGTAAATGAAATTTCTTCATCGTTTTGTTCACTTGTCAGAAGGAAAAAGGCAAAGGGGACGTGAAATCCACTACCGTGAAATTACACATGGCATTAAACATGAGGAAACGAATAATAAGTTGCCTTGAGCTTCGTTTTCTTCGTCACACATACTTCAGGAGTTCAGAAGCACTGCGTAATTTCATTATTATAAATATGTAACCTCAAGAGCAAAAGCTTGTCCATTGGCAACAAAGTCAAATATACAGGCTATATTATCTATATTATATAGGGAAACAGCTTGTTGAAGGAATGCCAGGTTGTTTGCACATTATATATTATACTATGTTGCAAACCATGTCATTGGTCGATCTTATTTTGAAACATTCGAATTCGTACAGTAAGAATCATTGTATATTGTGGGGGAAGAGACAGGAAACATCAAAAGTATGACGTATGACAGCAGTACATCATACATTTTCTAGTTTTACAACTACCTTTATTTAAATATTTTAAAGCTGTCTCTCTCACATTTAGTACATGCATTTTGCGACATTATTGCATTCGTGACCGATGTATATAGTAACGTTTCGCAAGTCACTTCTGATGGAATACATCAGAAAGCTTCGTCACAAGAAGTATCGTCTGTGTCAATCTTTTACTGACGTTGTATGCCCTCACTTTTCGATTTCAGACGTTTAATATCTCCTGTTACAAAACACGGCTCTAATTGAGAATCTCTAAAAATTCACTTTATACATTGTTTCGTTAACCCATCACGGACGTTATGAAAATTACAAAATGAAAATGCCAAAGAATTTGGGTTTGATTGCGTGCTCCATGCATTACTAACGAGAAAATCATGAAAATGTTAGATAAGCATAACTGTCTTGCTCTTGCTCGCTTTATGATTTTTTGATTGGTACAAGTCACCATCAATAAACTTTTCATCACGCTTAATGATGGAAATGAAGAACCCATGTCTCTTTTGTAAGGCAAGTAAAGTGTACTTCTCACAATGAAAATCAAAATTTTTCCACTAATAATGTTCATCACCTTTCATCTCCACGATTCAGTGAACTGCGTCCTTCGAAAACTCAGGTTATTGAAAAATAAAATCATTTCTGAGTACATATGGAATTAAATGAAAGTCATCCAAAGGTTCACGACTTCACTTGGTGAGCACGCAGGTACATGAAAATTAATTAATGATATCAAAAGAAAGACAACTTCAGAACAATCACATTCGCTCCTTGTCAGCATTTCAATCTGATGTCTCCCATCCACTCCACATAGGAAAATGTCTAATAAATTATTCACGAAATTGAACCTTGACATTTATACATAAACTTAATTACGTTCACGGTTCACAATAAAATTTGCAATCTGATACAATAATTCTGATTTACGTGAGAAGATACATGTTCGATGAAGCGAGCATCTAACGAAGAAATTGTTTGTGTTAAATGAACCATGTAGGAAAAGCAATAAACATCAATATTCGTAATTGAATAGCTGCAATCAGATTCTATAATTAGATTTTTGAAAAGCGTCACCATCGGCGTCCTATTCACTTCCAGGGACTTGAATTTTCCGTACGTTTCGCTGCAATTGGAGGAATACGTTTTCTCACAATACCCCAATGTGACATTCATATCATGATGACGAACGATGGCAGGATGCAATTCATGTGGGTGGTTTCTTCGTTCGTCATCGTCATCTTCATTTGCAATTCATTGGTTCACAGAGTTTCCTTCAACTTCTGTCCTTCTAGCTATTGTGACGTAAAAATGTAATAATGAACAATACTTGTATGAAGGGTTTGTTATATAAGACTACTTTTTGCTCACATTAAAATGACTTGTCAGAATCGCATGTGAATTGAGTTGGCATTAAGACGTACGTACCTTTTCACTTTTTCCGGTTATGTCCAATATAATGAATAGACGTGTCTTGTGGACGATGTATTTTCTTCCAGTGGACTTTGGAAGGAAATGAATTGCAATCAATGAACGTCATCGACTTGCACACTATAAGATGCATTATGGACTTCTTTTCACCCATGGACACACTTTCAATAGGATATGAATAGAACTGTAAGAAAAGGTATGCAAAAAAGTGATAGATAATCGGAGTGAACGACTTTCCCCGTTCGTTCTCCATGTTTCTTTATTCTAAGTGCTTGATGGACTTATGAACATGCAACGTTGGAAGGAAAGTGTCAAGACGACATTTATTAATTGTGAAAACGGACGTCATGTGTATTTTCATGGAAAATGTTGTTGTTCACATAAGGCAATGCAATCGTTACGTGTTACAAGTTACAACACAAAAAACACAGACAGTACAATTTTTACTATGAAACTCTCCATTAATTCTTAGGTTTTGAATAATAAACAGAAATAGTAAAATTGAGCAATTTAGCATCTTAAAAAATGAAGACTTGGTTGGTATTTGAATTTCAGTGACATGCGGATGCGACTCTACCTTCTCTCCGTGCTCCAGAAGTTGGCATACCCGAGTACTATGAGCGACAGAATAAAGTAAGTAATTCAAATTGTGTTGATTTTATTTTTATTATATTTTCCTCACCTGTTTTAGAATTGAAGTAAATTTCAAATTTCATGTGTCCTATTGGGTAGAAACAAAACAAGCTTTAGAACCTTAGAAGTTAAGAGTTATAAGTTAACAGAAAATACAATGAACTCAATGGCGCCCAATTAATCAAAATAAATACCAAAGTCAGAAAATACATTACTTCCATGACTTGAAGTGGTCGTGGGCGTTGTTGTATCGTAGCAATTTTGGACTCGTAATGTGCTACTGACATATAATATGTCCCCAACTTGCTTAAATACAAGTACATACTACATACTCCATGAAAATGTTTAGTGAAACAATAATGCGATCTCTTGGATACAAAGAAAACTTTTTTGTAAGTAGGACGAAAAAGTGGAAAGTATACTCGGACAGTTCAACATCTAGTTCAATATTTTCAAACAATTGTTCGGATTATTTATTTTGCAAGCGACAAGGCCATGTTGAACAGGACAAGACCGCAGCGAAAATGTTTTTTGTTTCATTTTTGGGCTAAGGTCAGTTTGTTTGAGCATCATCCTCCGACCACGAGCATGTAACTGACATTACACAGCACTCACGTCACATTGCACATTACAGTCGAAATGAGAAGTGACAAGTACACTCGTCAGGCTTCAGTTCACATTACACAAACAAAAATGCAGTTTCGGTCTACTGGATTACTATCATACTACAAAAGAAAATTCCGTTAAGTTACTTTGTGGCATTTGAGAGGTAAATGAAAAAAAAGAGTAAAGAAAGTAAAAGCATTCAATATACTACTGCAAGACTCAATACCGAAATGTCAAAGTTGTACCGTTGTATACGTATTATATACTAAGTGTATAGTGATAGTAATGTGTAGTAGGTAGTAGTCTAGTTAGCAATTATAGTTTAGTACAAGTACAATATAAGGAAAGAAGCAACTCATTGTTGAAGTGTGTGCAGCCAGTAGTCTTGAACTTGGAGAGTGAGAGAACTCAAGAATAAATGAGGAAGCAAATTGTAGTAAGGAGGCGTGAAATTGTTCCAGCATCCGCTAATCCAAACAACGAACGGTGAACATTCCAATTTAAGTGAGTTGAAATCTTACAACGTTAGAAACGGGCCGATGGGCTTTGAGCTCAGCAGGCTGCTTTTTCCATCATCGCATCATGTCGTATCCACAAAGTATACGTAGACAATTTTCACTTTGTCTCACCGCAAGTGGTTTTATTTAATGTAAGATTGGGGATAGAATTGTTCTTACAGACAGAAACCAGGCAGATACGGCATACGACGATCCTCTCGCATGATGGATTTGTGGAAGAAAAAGGTTTCCTTTCAAATCGTATTTGTATGACATGTCTAGTTTATATTATTGTAGGAGAACATTGGTGCTTGCAACTGACTGTCAGTGTGAATAAGGGACTCAACACTCAAGGGAAAGTAGAATTTGCCATGGACTCAGTTTGATGCGTAATTGAAACTCGGACAAGGCACGAGGAATACACGTCGCTCCATAATCAGTTGCGTAAATGGTTACTGTTAGTGACGTGTGTACTTTTGAAACTTGGCTCAAGGGGTTTTTGCTTTCTCTGAGGTGAAAGCAAGGGCAATCAAATTGACATTTCATGAGAACAACCAAATGGACATAGTCTCACGCTGGGTTTCTCCATGACAGCTCTTTTGATTCTTTTTCTCACTTGTAGCATTAGTAATTCAACATCATTCACCATTAATCAAAATAATGAATTCGGTGAACCAAAACGCAACGCTACCATGGTCATCTCGTGCATTGTTACAACAGTCATCTCATGCAGGATGCAACACTCGATTCTATTCATGACCATAATAATAATGTCATAAATCAGGTTGCATGTTTAATTATTCCTGAATTGATGGGTATTATTACAAGCAAATTCTTCAAGGCCATTTCATGCATTCAGTTCCTTCCTGAACTTATAAATTTTGCAAATTACGAAGTAGCCAGCTTTGCACAAAACACCTTTTTTACCATTGCAATTGCAATTGCAAGCGTAACCTTCTGGGGTAACGTGCGACGTGGGAAGTGCAATGAAATAAAAGGTCCCCATCTCTCCATACGGCAGACGAAACGACTGAATGCGCTAGATTCGCGATGTCTGACGACACATCATCGCGTCGGAACCCCCGGACTAGGATAAGATAACGTCTTGGAAACAACAGGGTGAAAATGCTCTCTCGGCAAATGACTTAAATAACAGGATACGGATACGTTGTTTTCGTCAGAAATGTAGACAGTGAACAGGTATCTCACAGGAGCAGTTCAGAAATCAATTAACTGACAGAAATGACAGGTTTGTCGGTACTAACTGTCAGTTCACAATAGCGTTTACTCTAGTTGTACCCATACAATAGTGACTTTGTCAAATGACACATTAAAGAAAATCTCAAGATGACAGTTTTGGTAGCTTTTATACGTCAGATATTATCATTCTCTTTGCGGTTTTATAGTAGAAAAGATCCAATCTTTGTCTTACACTCACCTAACAACGCCCACGTATTGCAATTACATAGTTGACTATGTGAAAGTCTCAGAACCCCAAACGTAGTTAGGTGAAACATGATACGTGCATTAACTACATTGTATTGTATTATTATAATACCATAAACACAAAAAGCGAGCTTGTTAAAGGTTCTGAAATAGTAAACACAAGCCTGTGTTTCCAAAGGTCGTTTTTGATGTATTGTCATAAATGGAGACTTCATAAATTCAAAATAAATAAAACGAAAGTTAATAGTTAAGCAGCTGCAGTAGAAAATTAAAAGTGTGAGAGTTGGGGTAAGTGGGTAAGTCGCATCTCCTAGGGTGCTAGAACGTCAGACGATGTCGCAAAGTGCCCCATTTCGGATTACCCCATATGAAGCTGCAGTAGAAAATTAAAAGTGTGAGAGTTGGGGTAAGTGGGTAAGTCGCATCTCCTAGGGTGCTAGAACGTCAGACGATGTCGCAAAGTGCCCCATTCCGGATTACCCCATATGAATGAATGCTTCATCAGATTCATCACCTCTTGATCAACGTTGTAATTCAATAGGTCACTCCCGCGTCATATTATTTTATATGTGAAATGAACTCACATGGTACTTAAGAATCATTCTAACAACAGTAAAATAGAGGTATTGATTTGAAATTTTTGTGACGCAATCGGAACTCTGAGTGAATGCGAAAGTAGTAAAAATATATATTAGTTCAAAAGTTCTTCCATCTCAAGCTCTATTCACTCTGCAGTTTTGCCGTCGTATGACTTTTTGTGGTGAGTGGGCTTTTTAACAATAATGCTACAAAGTAGGAAAAAGTAGCAGAGAAAGAAAGCCTCGGCATCAAAATTTGTCTCATTCAAATCCGGTTAACTAGGATAATACAATTTTTAACGCTCTACCACCAAGAGGAAGCACAAGCAAAGAACGAAATTGGATTTTTGCGTCTTGTCCATTTCCAAAGAGAATTTTGAGAAAGTCCACATTCGTCTATGGTCTGTAGAGTTCTTTAGAAAACACAGCGGTGAAAAGACAGAAACAAAAAAATTGTGACATTTTCTCATGACTCAAACGCACGTTATATTGTTTGAATAAAGAGTTTTCTTTTGGTCTACAACATGTCACAAACTGATCCAGTAAAAGGGGAAAAAGAACTATTGAAATGTCTTTTATGTGAAGTCCAATTTCATTTGAAAATCTCTTTTCTACCTTTTAAATCACAGTATACTGGATTAGGGAATTGAGAGTAAAAAATTGATGTGAAATTCAAAGGTTGTGGGAATTTTTGTGGAATTCAAATGTATCTTGTAAGGAGAAATTTGATTTTCTTCACTGTAGGTTAACAAAAAGGAAAGTTGGGGGAAATGAAGGTTCTGAGTCTCCATTTCTCCCAAGCTGTTTTCTTGGAAAAGGCATCCAAAATGAGCACCTTGAAAGAAACACCTTCTACAACCTCCATGAACATGAAATGATCAAAGCAAATTTTCTAAAGGGTTTTTCATGCTGAATGCTGACCTTTAAAATCTTTGGAGTTTTCACTTTTCAAGCACACAATGCAAATGAAATTTTTCATAGGTACTTTTTCGTTCGAACGAATCTTTACGCATCGGTAAGAAACATGGTATCAAATTGTAGGTAAACTCTATGTGAATGTTGGTTGAGTTCCACGGGCTTCAATACATAAGGCAAATTGCATGTATTCCAAAATGTCATGTTTTATTTGTATTTTTTTTAAAGGGCGAAGAGGACTTGTTTGTTGAATGCTGGACTTTCTCATTCTTGTGACTACAAGGACGCCCTGGCTGCGATCGACGAAGGGATGTTTCTCAGCTCTGACCAAACACCAGGCAGAAAATAATGGGTTTAACCCCCGAAAAATTGTCTTCGTCAAATATAAACCCTCATGACAACAACAGCGCTGGTCTTGTAAAACATGTGGTACATTTCCCACTCAAAACTCCGTAGTTTCGCTTGCTCTCTTCTCACCATTACATTATTTTCAGTAATAAATGTCACCTTAGGGAAAAACATCAGTTTTGATCCATAAAATATAGATTTTAAGCATTTATGTCGTGTAGCTTGCGTGTATTGAATTCTAACCATTGAAATCCTTTCCTTTAGTGTGTTGAGCAACTTAGCCAGTACAGTACATTTGAAGCAATGCAAGCCAAAAACAAGATCTCCGATTAATTCCTTTACAAATTTAATGATCCTATAGTGTAGTCCCGTTATTGTTTACAAGCTTATCGTTCCGTATAGTAAACTATAATGATTTATTGATTTTTTCTTGGAGATTTGGCTTTGACCTCGAAACGAATTAGGGCTGGAGGAATTCTTTATCATTTTCCCATACGACTTTCTATTTCATAACTAAATCATTAAAAGCTAGACTGTTTACTTTCTTTGGAATTTCCTTTGGTGATCATTCACAAAAATCATGAAAATTCAAGATTATGACAGTGAGTTCGTGTCAAACTTGAGCAAAAGTAAGATTTCTCTTAGTCTCGTCTCTATGTCTGGAGAAATGTCAGTGACGGACTGCTCGACAACACAGTAATGTCTGGAGGTCAGAAATTGGAAGCGCAATAGATCAAAGGAACAGTAAACAAGAAAAGAACTTCTTTACTTCCTCTTGTATTCTTCCAAAATCTCTTTGAATTATTTATTATTTGTCCTCAATAGTTATACTGCTATATTATCCAAAAACCACTCATTTCAAAAGAAATTGTATAAAAGCATAATCCAGTAAAGTTTACCAATATTGTTCCTCCTCAACTAGTCCATGGACAAGTTCTTAGAAACGTTTTTCGCTGGAAGGCAAAAGATGGTGAAGACCGCAAATATGCAAGGAACATACTGTGTAAATAAAAACAACGAAAGAAATGCCCTATGTACGAAAAACAAAGCCTGGTCACTTTCACTAACTTGAAACCGGAATTGTTTGTGTCTGGGAAAGTACATTTGGTCTCTTTGTTTGGTTCCATATGCAGTTTATATAATATAGTACTTTCTAAAACACAAATAATTCAGATACTCACTCATCTTAACCCATTCTCATTCATATTTTCATTAAAAAAAACTGCACTATTAAATATTAAATCTCCATTCTGTTTCTTCATTATTATTATATTCATTAGTTCATTTCCTTACATGTAGTGTACTGTTTTGAAAGTTTCAACAGTGAAGTTTAGAGCATATCACATCATCAAAAAAAGTCAAGTCGTCACGTTGTCGTCAGGTTAGAGAAACAAGTGGTTGTCGAAATCTGTAATGAACTAATTAACCTCTTGCAGGCAAATGGAATTGCATTTTGCAGTATATAATATAGAATTTTTGCATGCATTTGCGGACGAAGCATAAACATTATAAAGAAAACGTAAAAAAAGAAAGAAGAAGGTTTTCGCTCTTGTAGGCAATTATTATGTAAGATTAGAATGTATAAACCTGCTATTGTGTGATACTGTGTAAGATTTCAACGCTTTGAAAACTGGGAAGAATTTACTATGTAAAAATCAGGTAAGAAAATGAATAATGTTCTGGAAGATCTTTCAGGAATGGGAAGAACCTATCAAAATCGGGAAACCAAAGCTGCTATGCATAAATATTAATATTATGTGTATTACACTACACAATACAGCGAAAAATCTTATATTGGTACTTACAATACCATCGTAAAACGTAGAAGGAAAAATATAATTATGATAGAAGTCTAGCTCATAACGTTGATAAAAATTGTAACTAACATAGGGAAAATGTAATGCATTGTATAGATTCTAAAAGAGTAGAAAATTGGGAAATGGTAAAAACTGGTCTCTCCAGTCATAGTGTATAATATAGAGATATACTATATTACAAGTTCTGTAAAACTTATAATACTAATTATATTATTCTAACAAAAAAAGTAGTTTTCTGTTGCTTGCTGCAAAAACAAAGATAATATACTGTAAAGTTGAAAATGGTAGTGTAGCTGTTATTCTGATTATTGTTAGTACAATAGAAAATACCAGTGGAGACAAATCTATAATACAAGAGTCTGTAAAATTTTCTTTTTGTGGGTTGATTGTTTACTTTGTTGTTGGAATAAAGTATTAATAAAGAATCCAATATTTAGTATTCTGTTGGTACTAGTCCCTTAGCGAACGCAAACGCAAGCGTTTATGTGTGCCAAAATTCTCTCGTTCATTTGTGTGTGTGTGTGAAAAAGGCTATTGCATAGGGCTCGCAAACATTTAAAAGCTGACACAAAAAACGTAGAGGTTTACGTAAGGTTCACACTATTCCATTCCACATCGGTAAATAAATACTCTGAACTGGAAAGTACACATGTCATTAGGGAAGAATGATTTCCCCAAGGACTTTCCATCAGTCGTCCTAACAAACCACTCGTATCTTTCTGTGACAAAGGAATTTTCTCTTGTTCTCTCGTCTGACGCCAGCAGCGTTCACATTTTTGAGATCCTTTACTATTCCCTTTCTGTGTCACCAAACTATAACATTCTGCAGTTATGATGCCACAATCTTGTTTCCATTATGAATATGCTAATCCTCCTCCTTATACCAAAGTTGGTACATGTTCCATTATACTTTATACTGTTGAAGTTTAGTAGTGGATTTCCGAATTAAATATTGCATTTTTTCATTTCAATTTCATGCAATCGATCCTCATTATGTACATCAATAAGGTCCATGCAAAGCCGCACTTCAAAGTCATGTCAAAAGGATTTTGCCTTGCATCTTTTTCTCAATCTTCAATTCCAAAGGATGAATGTCTGTCATGCAATCTCTCCATTGTAGTAGAATAAAAATATAAAGTATCGTTAATCTATTTTGTGCAGTACACTGGCCTGATCTGTGCTCTTCAGAAGTGTAAGAGTGTAACCTTAATAATGGCAATGTTGGTTAATTGAATTCGTTCATTTGGGGTTTCGTCCAATTGTGCCAATAAGGAAATTATTACTACGGCCTTTGCCACTGTGAGCTCCCACACCATTTACACACTAAAGGACCTCCGACGCCTCCGAGACATGCACTCTCAAACTCAGAGATAAGATTCGGAATTTCACGATCCCCCTGCGAGATAATGCAGTTCCGATTATTTTCAAACAAACTTTTTTTCTCACTTTTTACGACTCGCTATAGAATACCGGCCGTGAGGGCATAGAAAGTCCGGCCGTCCAGAATGTTTATCTCGTTCTAGTATAATTTAAAAATTGGATATGGTCTAAGGGGACTTGAAGGTTTCAAAAATCGTTGCAGACTGTCATGCATGTCATGGTGCATTTTGGTGGCATTGCGGTTTCCCCATTCGGGTTGATGATGAGGATGTCTTATCAGCGTGAAAGTGAAAATGTGCTTAGTAAGAAAGACACGTGCAGAGTTTTCGACATGTAGTAGCAAAATAGTATACAATACAGTATGTGAGCAGTAAGTTCATCTGATTGGATTATTCATTTCATGAGTGTAGTAGCGTGCGGTAGAGTCTCATTTCCAGTCAGTTTGTGAGAATGCGAACTGTTGTGAATACAGTAGTCGTGGCATAAGAAGTGAAATACCCGAATACGAGAGATCGAGGGAAGAAGTTTACACGCAACGCCTTTCACGCATTGTACGGTTTGCGACTGACGTTCGTTCGTCCTTTCGATCAATAATTTCCAAAAAAGACTGACTGTGTGACTGCTTTAGTAAGTCTTTAGTTTCCGAGTTTCTTTGACTTTTACCAACAAAAAATAAAGAAATAAAAAAATATTGAAACGCGGACACATTCCTAAAAGCCTTTGAAAAGAGACAACTTAAAAAATTCCTAAAGTGAGCTGTTGTTTTCCTTTATTTGGAAGTATACTACAGACAAATCCCTCATGGACCATTTGGATTAGGCCACTTAGTTAGACTTTGAAATTTTATCGGGCCAATTGAGACAAATTAAGTACAAGAAGAGTTGAGTTTTTCTTTCATTGTGTCGACATGAAGGGTGGGAAGAGTAGGCAAAGCGTAGTGCTCATCCTAATGGTATTTGGAGTGTTTCTGCCTTACATGACATTGCGAGTGGAAGCTGTTCAATGCTACGTATGTTTTTGGCATGAACCCTCATCATCAACCTTCCATCATACCACTAACGACACTAACGAGACATCGAACAATGGCAACAATTCTACTAAAAACAGCTCTGCAATAATGGCATTCCACGATACATGTTCCGGTGACAACTTCAATCCCGATTACGTCAGAGTGGTCCATGATTGCGTTCATGGTTGTGAAGTAGTACGCTATCGAAACAGCAAAACCGGAGGTAACTTATATATATTTACTGCACATCAAAATCAAATCTACTATCAATTCAATGATTTTACCCTTTTATCTTTCGTTAAAGTTCTCTTGAAAGCTTGAAACCGATTATTTTTTCTAATTCCTTGTTTTTTACGAGTCGAAGAAACAAATCGTGACTCCTTTACGTTTTGTAGTCATTTGAAAATCTTCGGAAATTCTATCAAAATCCGAATTCTATTGGAACAAAGTCGTTTTTGGTCTTTGAATCTCATTTCACTAGCCTTAGCCTTATTCCGAAACAATATTGGATCTTGAGCTCTAGTTAAATATTTACTGTGTGCTGATGTACAAGTCTCGGGAGACAGAGCATAAAAAGCAATACATTGTATAAACAATGCAATGCGAAGAAAGAATAATCTTGTAGCATTTCTGACCGACTGACTATACTTGTGCAAACTCCACCTATATAAATACAGTACGCAAAAACAAAAAGAAGTACGTCATTGCTTTTGGATTCCTATTTCATTGTTTTTGAGAATGTTCCTAGCATTGTATTACTTTTAAGAGCTCGTTTACAAAACAACAGGATTGCTGAACAATTTAAATGAACGTTGTGGGCAAATGTAAACAAAGAAAGGCATAAGCAAAAGCACCGCAGTAAGCTAAATTCTCAAAAGGGTATTTGTAATATATCATGAATTTGTGAAATGAAAGGAAAAAAATGCAGGCACAAAATGCAAAGTTACACAACCAAATGTTTATTCGTACGTTTCCCGTGGGTGTTATATACACGATTTGAATACTGAACTGGAATTCTGTTGAGTGTCAATGAACACTAACATTCCGCAATGACATTTAGCATATAGGAATGTTTCATGTAAGCTAGGATGAAGCATAAGCAAAATGGGATTGTATAGCACAAACTTTTGTTAGTTTATTCGTTGACTCAGCTTCATTCTGTGTAATTTGTTTCAAGTTACATCGAGTGTTCCGGAAAAAAAGTTTGACAGTTGGTTGGAGTTAGCACTTTGTGATTTGGAATACGGGAAACTTGTGTTGCTGTTTTGTTTATCGTGATTCTAGTGCAAAATAGGAGAGAGAAATTTTCTATGCATATTTGCATATATGAGCATTATACTCTATTGGAATTCAAAATGAATGCGTAATTAGTACATGTGAGATCTGAATGAGAAAAAGACGAGAACATTTCGGGTGGCTAAAAATCCAAAATTGATAGAATTCTACTATTATTCTATTATACACTTGATTTAAAAACGGCATTACATTATATTCGTATTCTGCCTTGCAGATGTGCAGTTGTTCTATCGAAATTGCGCTCAGGAAGGAGCTCGGAATCACTGCTACAACAAAGAAGAGAAAACCCGGCAGTATGTCTCGACTTGTGAATGTCTATCTGACTTTTGTAATGCATCTGGACGTCTGAGACCCGAATTCTTCACCTTCTTTTTCTATGGGCTCGTCCTAATTACAGTCTTTTGGTTCGAACCATCGGCGTCTTCGTCTCCTTCGTGCTTCCTCAATCTGGTCCAGTCAAGGAGGTAAAGATTTTGCGAGACAGTCGAAGAGAGTCTGCAGCATAGCACACAAACTTTGGCACAAAATGCACCTCCTATAATGTACGAAGTAAGAAAACTTCATTATTACAAAAGACGTTCCACACCTTTTTTCAGCCCACACACACAAGTCGTGTAATACTTTCACTCACTTTCATCTTATCATCATCAGAGCAGAGACTTTACGTGTTTCCACAACTAGCCATGATATGTACATGCGACTTTTTCTATCCATAGAGGTTATCCTGTGTGACTTTTTACGAGCAGTTTGTTCTCATTTTCTGTTTGCTACTACCCAATGTGTGTATAGTATAATACGATTCTCTTCTCTTCGTAGGTTGAACATCCTTCGTAAAATTCGCAACGTAATGTATAACAAACCATGCAATTTTCCAAACTCTCAGTCAGCCTCTTTTCCTTTTCTCCTTCTTCCGTTTAGATTATACTATAGAACATAATAATTTGATCCTTTTCTTCCACGTCTTATTTCCTTACGTCTTTCGACTGACATCACGTTCCACTCATTAACTCTCTTCACCATGTGCTTCCTGTGGAATTAAAATCCTTGTGATTCGGCGGACGTCCGAATCGGCAATTTATTGTTCTCGCTATTTTTTCTCTCTTTTTCTCACATCTTCGTCGTGCCGGATGCTGTGCTTTCTTCGAACTAGTGTAATACAAATACTACAAAACTTCAATTACTCCCACTATTTCATTTACGACTGACGAACGGCTTTGATAACCATACTTTCAGTTATTGTGCCTTTTGCTACTGCTTTCTACTGCTGTAGTATAAAAAAAACTCATGCAAAAAAGGGCATACCTACTGTACATCTGTAGCTGTGTTGTAGCACACAATAATACTATTATAGTACAATAAGAGAAACGCAAAAACTGCAAACAAAAGGATTGATCCTGATATCCTGATGCATTTCTGAAGAATCACAGGAGCAATTTCTAAGACTTTACTTCCTCATCACACCTTCGTTAGCTTCCATTGAAAGACGAGGACGAGAAAAGACTTTCATCGTGTTCATATATTATTACTCATATAATTTCTAAATGCCTTCCACTAATGTGTAACTTAAAACTTTTCAAAAAATGCCAAACTGCCAAAAAATCATCGTCAAACAAACCATGCACAAAATGCGCTACAACTTATAAGCTGTCCATGTCCGGAATGAAAACAACATAAACCAAACATAACTAAATATATACTTAATAATAATTAGAATTAGAGGAGTCTATATTGTCTGCTCATACTCAAAATGCTTCAAGATTGTTTGAGACAAGGGATTCTGACATTCTGGGGAGTACACAGTTTCAAACAAGGTGTTTGTAAATTGTAATTTAGTACATCGTTTATTGCTATGATTTTAAAACATTGAAGAGTAAATCATAAGGCCGTATGACAAAGCTTCAACTATTATATATAATGTAAAAATGCAACATGCAAGCTACAACAGCAACGTAATACTGGTAATACACAAGCCCGTGTTTAACTTGTACGTTGTCCATTACAATTTTTTATTTCTACATTAATGTATAGTTGTATATAGTATACTAGTTATGTACATACTACAAAGAGTATAATTTGTTTTGTTAGTTCTGGATTCTGGAATTCGACTCCACTATTTTCAGCTTGGGAAATTGGGAATGCCGAATTAGTAGTGGAAAGGTTTATGAATGTTATAGTTATGAATTATGATTATTCATTGGTTTGAACCAAACCATTGTGAATGTTACTTAAATACAGGGCAAACATTACTTTTTTTGGTTTACGTTTACAGTGAGATTTCGTAGTGCAAAATTAGCGTTTGCATTTTCCTGCCTGCTTTGCTTGGATGCTGGACAAAGCATCAAAAACAAAATACAATCGCAATTCGCAATGCTTGCGCTGCGTTTTCAACTCCAGCAATAAGTTTAGAGGAAATATGATATGATGGGATAACCGTAAAATGAGCATTTTCATCAATTCGTACCGTCGTGATGAATGCTTGTTGCTAAGAATTATGAAATAAGGAAAATATACTGGAAAACGCTGGTTAAGACTGTGTTATATTTATTAATTTAATTAATTTATAAAGTTGTACATAAATAGCCCAGTAGACAAGCCGAAATATCTCCATTAAGATTGTATATTAGAATTATACTTTTCAAGCTACATTACTCTTTCCAATTACCTTACAATTGGGCACTGCCTGCTGATTTTTCAATTAGGTTTATTAGCAATTTTTTGTAGTAAGTAAAAATATCATGTAGACAATTTTACATGAGCAAATCTTTTAGAGCTTCATTAAATTAAACAAAGCAACGTGGGTGCTCCAGCTTTAACTCGTCTCTCATCACTTTTATCGAAGAGCGAGGTCGGTTGTGCATGAATTCATATGAAAAATAGTAAATGCATTATTCAAAAAAATGTCACAAAGCCAAGGGCTACAAAAAATGTCATAACGCCAAGGGCAAAACAATTGATGATTTCATTTTGTGATGTAATATGTAACTTTCCCGTCTCATAATAAATGAAAACAATCAGCTTGGCAATGAATCGCAGTTGAAATAGTTTTCCTATACTTACAGTTGACATTGGTAAAATAAATACTTCTGTCACGTTTGCTAGTAAAGGCTGGAATGTTAGATGTGTATTGTTATTACTGTTGCTGTGTGTATATTGTATTGTAGCTGCGAAGGAATGTCAAGAATATTTTAGCACAATTCTTTACAAAAATTATTGTTACCTAATTAACTTATAAATGTAATGTAAAATGAAATAAAGATGTCGTTGAATGAGAAGTTTCTGTAATAATAGCTGAAAGCAAAGGGTTGTGTTACGTGTTTGTCTCATCTTGAATGGTACTCGAAACTCAAACAGAAAAGTTCACAGTAGCGGAATTATGAAGTTGTGCATAAAAAATGAGGAATACGATTAAATTTTCTCAAACTTCATTTCGTTACATGTTCAGTTAACATTCTACTGTTGTGTTTATTGTAAAAGATTATACTTGCTTAAGTTTACAAAACATGTAAACACGACGTAGAATTTATGACACACTGAACAACAACTGTTTACAACGAACTAAGAATACGCTTGTCTCTATGCTCATTTATCCATCTTTGAAGTAAGGTAGGACCGTCAGGTTTGGAAGGAGAATAGTAATGTTCCGGAGGAGATCCTTCTTCTAAACGGACGAAATAGTGACTGTATTTGTATTCAATCATTCCGATTCGCTTTCGAGCGTGACGCCGAATTCCTCTGACTACAATTCCTTTCCCCACAAATGACTCAGCTGAGAAAACAAAAAAGCCCGATAAGCATATTGAATTATTCCATACACATTGATGACATTTTGAAAGTCCAAGACAAAGAGTCATTTGCATGAAAAGTATACGAAGAAACTGAAAACGTGTGAGCGACGAAAAAAGTTTCGTTTACTTACCAACCCAGAGATTTGACCGAAATTCAACACCGTGTTCTCGGACTGCCATTTCTTGAGCTTCCAAAAGAGCTTCTTTAATACAGATCGTACCTTTCTTAGGAACATAGTCGAGTTGTCGAAGAGCTTCATCGACCGTCATACCCCGAATAAAAATGGCGCAGTACCACAATTTCAAAGGGCTGTACTTGAAGTTTGTTTTCATGTGGCAAACATACTGCAAAAACATTATAAAAAATTAAACTCACAAAAAAATCCCAATACCGCAATCACCATTCTGAACTCTTTATTCATTATCAAAACATCAATTAGGCCAGAATACTAGAGCATCCACAAAACAACAATAACTTGAACTTTGAACGACATTTGACATATTTAAGGCACCAAAAATCATAATTATAGTTACAACTTGAATTTACTTACATCAAAATTCAAAAATTCTATAAAATCAACAATCTACTCACCGCTGGTCGACGAGTTTCCCCAAATTCTTGAGGAGGATAAACCTTTTCATTAAGAATCGGCCATTTGACTGGAATCCTTGCAGACCCATCACTCATGAATTTTAAATTGACACAAGTCGTAGATAAAGCACGGCAAATTGTCGACAGGGAATTAGTTCCAGGAACCAGGCCCTTTGTGGCACACAGTGCAGCCATGTTCTTTATGATTCAACACTACTACAAATGAACACAAACCCTTTATTCTTTCCCTTATGATGATCCCATCTGAAACAAAAAATCAACCAATTAATTAATCACACTCAACCAATATAAAACACAACCAAAACTGAATAACCTGATAATTAAAAAAAATCAAACCGAAACCAAATGCACACGGACATGTGTTGAGTAAATAATAATAAAACAAAAAAAGTAGTTTACCGACGACGGCCACGGGTACTTTTATACTTACCAGAACAACGTCCGGGAACCCAAATTTTGTGACTTGAATGTTGAGTCCAACAAATTTCTTCAAAAATAACGGATAACTTTTCAAATGTTATTCAAAAAAGTATGAACAAACATTGTATAAAATGAACCGGCGGCGGCGATTGACTCGTGCACAAGAAATGAATACGAAATTGTGGGTGCGTGAAGTTGGCAGAGTGATTTCAGCGGAGTGATTTTCAGCA